>JBAIZL010000001.1:64203770-64396270 GCA_036971475.1 Prosapia bicincta
ATGAATTATAGTATTTACTTAAAGGGGACAGGATACGTTATCCCGTGGGACATATGATTCTCCTTCAAGTCCCAATACGAAGGTTTCATAGTATCTACACTCCTACATTGAACGAAGAAACAGCTTAACAGCTAAACGTGATGTCGGCGGCAAACTGTATAGTGTGGACCACGTAACTGTGAACTTGGCCTTGAGAGATCGCAATAGGCAAACCGGGAGGTAGAGGGTCAGTATCGATACTTTCCTGCAAACAAGATAAGGACTGTCAAAAGACTGACCTGCAAGAGAGGATCGATATTAGATAAATTCCAGTATAAATCAGCTTTGGTATGTTGCAACAAGCAATCTTGAAATATGTGCAGACTTATTTGATGCAGAAGCTGTTGATGTATAGAACATGCTGAATATGTAACATGTTTTTAGAAGTGGTAGTAGACGAGCGATTATGTGCAATTTTTCAAAGCCAAGTGTACGATTACGAGGTCCACACTACATATCGCGCTAGTTTCGTGCCAGTTAGAGCACAAATAGTTTATTATTCACTGTTGATTCCAAGTGTTTGGAGATTTTTTAAGAGAGATAAGGATTAGTAAAGTTATAAATATGTGATTTATTAAATAAAGATTCTTTTTGTGTTCTATAAAATGGTATTATTTATATTGAATTACAGAATAGGCCTGGAAAATGAATTTACAGAGAAAATATATAAACAAAATAAATCACATATAATTCCGAAAACCAATCATGGTGGTAGGTTAAGGCTAACAGTGGTTTTCGTTTTCTATTAGTCGTTATTTGAAGGTTATGTTTAAATTATTTTCAAATACAATTCTCAATATTATAGAGAAATAATACACAAATGAATAAATTGTATGATAACGTCAAGAAAATCTCACATAATTATAAATCGTACTCAATCGATAACAGACAGTGTTACCTTATCATTCGTACATGCAAGTTACGTAGCTTCTTACGGCAGATTGGTTTTCAAAAAACATAATTTATTTCTGACTGTAAAAAAACAACTTTATTATTATAATTAGGATTAAACTAATTACAAAGACAAATCTGGTACAGCTCTTATTCACAGAGGTGACCAGTGCTTGCGAGCGTTATACATACACTACCGGTCCAAAGCGTCTCCCAAGATTTATCCACGGAGATGCTGACTTACATTATTCTATGAACTATGTACACCTGCTTATCTTATGATACTAAGCTAAACAATATATGTGGCCTATATGCACACGTGTGCTACACATTGTCTATCATGTAACAGCCTATTTCCCTTGTCAGCTTAACATCTGCTAAAAGCCATATACAAACTGCAGTCAGACAACACTGTAAATCAGTTGACCTGGAGGCAAGTAGAAGAAAGAAGTGGCAAACGTTACTGTTGGTTGGGCCTTCCCCCGAAACCAAAGCAGAGCAGCTGCCGTCGCACAATTTCGTACTTGCACTGGGCATGATTACCTCCAGGCACATCCTCACCGTCTTGGTCTGGTGGACACTGACAACGGCCCCCTTTGTCTAGGAGAAAGAAGGAACTGCGACCATCTGCCAAAGTGCCCCGAACTGGCGAACATAACTCCACAGTTGTCTCGTCTCTACTGGGAGGCTCAACGCCGAATGGCTTCTTTGCCAAGGTCAGGCATTCGATAAAGTAAAATAAAGTAAAGTAGAGAAAAGTTTGCGAGCGTTATACATACACTGCCTAACCAAAGCGTCTCCCAAGTTTTGTCCATAGAGATGCTGACTTAACTCATTCTATGAATTATGAACACCTGCTTATCTTATGATACTAAGCTAAACAATACACGTGCACTGCACATTGTCTACTACATTGGAGGCTAAATTAGGTTACATAACTTACATTAACAAGCGTCCATTCCCACTTAGTATAGTCAGAGTACAAATAAATAAAAATCACATAACAGGTCTAATGTAAATGATATCATGTGGCAGGGGTTTTTGTTTCACTTATTTCACCAAAATATTTAAGTCCTTCATTTGTTGAAAACAGTAAAATATATAGTTTACTTATACGAATATATAGTTTAATTTGAGTTTATATTTATGTGATAAATGTTACTTTATAACTTTTTTGGTAATTTGTTTCTAATTTTAAATACTTACAACTCTTTTGAAAAACAATCTACTTGAGGTGGCCTAACTGAAACTGTTATGAAACGTAATATGAAAATAACTTCCATTTGAACTAATCGTTAGGCGAGACGTAATATCTTAGCTTTTTTTTACGAGAATTCGTAACAACCCGGAGATCTAAATCGTCCTGTAATTTTGCGGAACTTCTATGACGCCTGATTAGGACAGCAGTTTCCTCCTTCACATAGAGTTTGGCGGTTAACTTTCTATAATTTTTATTCAATATTATAAAATAAAAAACTCTTATATTTTGTTAATTTACGTGATAATTTATGAGTTCATAGAAGAGCTGTTAATATCGTTTGGTTTAAACTAACATTGGTTTAAACTATATGCCTCTAGAAAATTACAATATCTAAATGTGTAGAACGAAAATGAAGATACTGTGTATAATATACGACTGTAAATACAATACGCTGTATAGGCCTATGTATTCTCTAATGGCTTAAAATATATGTCTAAATATAATTAATTTAATTGAGTTTATTGAATAAAATTGAAAACATTGTTAATTGAATAATTGTAAAATCTGAATTTTTAAATAAAAAGTTACGATAACAAATGAGGTTATGTTGCTTATTTGTTTTACTTCTACCCGCCATCCGCAGTTTCGTCTGTATACGAGGCGTTTAGGGAACTCCTATCTATTTCAAGTGTTCTTTTGTACTAAACAATTAACCATATGTCTCCCTGTTTCAGTGCTTATATCATTGCATTTATTCTGAATTTCCCAAGACTGACACCCATATACCTAATTTAAAACAGCTTCCTTATTTTGCAGGGCTTCTTGGATTTGAAACATTTCCATGATATTAACCCACAAGTTCTTATCTTTATTAAGAGTCTTGGACTTGAACAAGAAAATGACAGAACCTGCAGTTAGAAAAGATATCATGGGAGATAGTTGGACAGTAGGCTATATGTTGTCTGAAATGAAGTTATTCACTCAATTCAGACAACATACGACAGTACTATATAACCATTGAAAGAGAGAAATATATCCTACTTATTTACACACTACTTAATTATATAGGTACATTTCATGTAGACGGGAGCTCCCGAAAAATGTCGAATGTGTAAAATCAGAGAAAAGCTGGGAGAGGGGGTTGAATATACTGCAACTAAAACATATATTATTCCTAGCCTTAAGTTCATAATTATAATATCAAGTGTATGTTACCTTGCGTAGTGTACAGTAATATATAAATAAAATATAACAATAATATTAATTTATCTATATCTAATGCAACTTTTAAAATAAAAACATTCTTAGGCGCGTCTGATACAAATGTTTAGCTAATTTCTCATTACGAAAACTATAATATTTTTCTCAAATCAAAATTTATGTAGACGTAGATATAAACATTTTCCCTTCTGTCGGCACTCAAGCAAATTTTTTAATTTTGAAATTCTAAATATAAGTGTGACGTGGAAACATACGTTGGTTTCACCAAGGTTACGCTCAAGTGATCTACTACTGAAGCATCGTTTCTATCCACACAGCAATCGCTCTACAATACGGCAGATGGGACAGTAATAAAGGGAGAACATTTTAAAGCACAATATCGGAATATAATATCTCTCGTATGGGTATTATTTTCCGAAAAAAATATAATATAAGCCTCAAGTGTTGGTAGAAGTACTAAGCTGCCAATAGCAGAGAAAAGTGGCTGACAGAATAATACGGTGTCTGTTTCATATATACAAGTTCAGTAAAATTATATATATAAAACGCAAGTAATGTTAATGTGCCAAACCTCCGACTGATAAGTTTCAAGATTGGATTTGAGTAAATGGAAATAGCTACATTGTTGACATTTTAGTCACGTAGTTCAAAGATTATTGCTTGCAAAATAAAGCAATGCATTAAACAAATAGTCAGCTTGTCCTTTTCCGGTTTTAAAAGTTATAGTCATTAAGCACCACTCTGTATTTACCCATCCATACAAAATAAAGGTCCCATGATTCAGCAGTCCTGATCCAATATCCAACCCGCAGCCAGTGGTAAAGACGACAGTCGTCGTAAAACACCTTCAACGGTGTTTTAGAACTGTTTTTTTTTTAGACTGATTGAATCGCAGACCAAATCACATAAAATATTGTAATTTATATAAAGTTTGTTCTTAAAATTAGCTGTGTTTAAAAACAAATTTTAAAAAATAAGAATAATATTTTAAAGTATTATACATATTCTGAATATAGACTATATTTTATATAAATTGTTTACATAAATTGTTTATATATATATATATATTTTTTTTTTTTTTTTTTTTTGATAAATAGTTATTATCTGGAGTACACCCGTTCATTAGGTTTCATTTATGAGATTAGTTACTTTCAATCATATCTTTAACTGTGGGTCTAGGTTTTGTTTAGTGATATTATTCATTAAAAAGTGATATAACGTTTGAATAGTTATAGAAGAAACTAACAAAAAGGAAGAAGAAGAGGAAACAGAAGAGGAAAACAATACACAAAAAGTATGTAAATGATCAAATTATTAGAATTAATGAAGTTCTAGAACATATTATTTAAAATTTTGAAAACACATAAAGAATATTGCCAGTCATGAATCTAAAATACATCAATAATACTAATAAAAATAAAGTTTTTAGAGGAAAATGATACTTAGAACCTGTGAATATATTATGTCGCTCAATTAATTTTTCATGATATTTCTAATAAACTCTTTGAATATTGAATTAAAAATGTTTTGAAACAAAATAATTTACATAAATCATATCGATAAAAAAGACAATAAAATGTCAAACAAACACCATCAATTAACAAATACATTAAACTTAAAAAAAAATAAGTAGTACTTCAACGACAAGTGGTTTATAAAGGTAACCAATCAATAACTTTAAATAAAACGGCTTTACAACAAATAATTAACAACTCTGCTATGGACTAGTCGGTTCTAAAAGACCGCATAACAAACGTATATTAGAAATAACGTAGGAGAGGTTAACGGTCTGGAAGGAAACAGTCTGGACTTTCACTTCAAGGATTAAAATAAAATAAGGAAAGAGGTTGTGGGTAATGGTGTGTACGTAAGATGCCCCCTTAAAAATATGTTTTACAAAATTGTTCAACCTGAATGTTACTTTTATAAGCAATTGCTACTTTTTTTGACACAAAAATAATTCTTAAACTTTAAACTTAAATCTAATATTTACAAAATAATTGTAAAATGTAAGTGATTAAATTTTGTATCTAGGGAACTACTTAATTTCATTTTTACAAAGAGTAATAGGAAATTAATATTTAAATATAGATTTTAACCTAACCAAACTCAGATCAGAGGAGAAACAAGCCTCGAATGTTACTACAATTAATGACGCAAAGTTGTCCCAAACTATCAATGAAAAAGTAAACGCATTTATATATTTGCTAATTATAAACACATTTAATTTTAAAGTGTTAAATTTATACATTTTACAAATTTTAAAATTAAATTAGTTACTTTTAACATTAATCTGTAACTCTAAGTGTTTGCAATTATTATTAGACAATGTCAGTGTCATTAGGGTCAGTCGATTTCTTTACAAAGATAGATCTAAGTTCTATGAAAACGGAAAAGTGTGTGGTTTCTGAAGAAAACAGAGTTAGACAGAGATGATTGAACCTCTACATCAACCATGGAACTGCTCCACGGTAAAGTTAGTTAAACTGTCATGGCTCTTCTAGGATTCCCAAGGTCTTGATATTGAATATAGCTGTCTGATATATTTCCTGAATGGAAACGAAATATTCAAATAACGTTCTATGCTACTAGTGGCTTCGGTCAGCAATCGCCTCCCCCAGAAAAAGAAATCGGGGGCCACTTTAAAAAAATGCGTAACAAACCGACTTTTAGGTTGCAAATTAGTATAATTTTCTAATACTAAAATAGCAATGGTTTTCTTTCAGTGCAGAAGCAACTTGCAGCACTGTCGATTGCAGAGTGTTGGTAGACGAAAGGTGCGGACCAACGGAGGTTACTACTGTATGTTGATTCCATTTTCATTCACGCTTGATTTTTTTATTTTGAAAGGGCAGTTGGGGTTCCCATAAGACCGCCCCCCGCACGGAGGGTGCTGCGGAGGTCTTATAGCCGCCACTCTGATTCCGAAATCCGTATCTGTGTAATACTGATCTTATATTACAAAACATTAGGGGTTCTAAATTTGATTAAATGTATCGAATATGAGCTCAATAATATTACCTATATTATACATTTTGTAATGGGAATCTCGTAATAAATTTTACGACCCCTTGTGGTGAAATAATTAACTAAATTAATGGCACTCATTTAAAAATTAAATAAATATTTTGTGCTCTAATTAATTACATTAATGTAAATAAAAATTGATTTGTTTGTATTTGAAATACAGTTTTATAATAGTTGTATAAAATAATTTGTAGATAGAAACAAATACCTATTATTTGTAATATGTAATAATATAGTTGGTAACAATATTGTAATTAAGAGAATCCAAATTTATGACGTCTGTCCAATAAATACACAAACCTATCCAATATGTCGGCTAAGATATGACGTATAACCCCACCCTCTATCTCGCAATAAGCCCGGGAGCTAATGAGCCGGGTGTGTTGTGCCAGATTGTGTTTATTTCCGTATTTCTTGTTGTTACCGTCGTATAACACAGAATGACGAAATCACCAAACAACTCAACGTCAAGTTTTGGGGAAACTCGTGAAAAACTGTCACGGTTTCGCTGAAATATTGAGTCCTGTCTTCTGTAATAATGGTCTAAAGAAAACACCGGTATTTAAGGGGATTAGAATTGAACAAATTTAAGGACGGCCTCCCAAGATGTTAATGATAACGCCGTTTGTAATACCTTTTAACGCCTTGTGTTGATAAAAAATTTTACTATAAAACATTTCTTCCTTAGTAAAATTGTAGGGATGATCTCTGTATCCGGAGAATATTATATGGCTTAATATTTGGTATATACAGTCATAATTGAGCTTTGGTATTAGAATAAACTATGAAAAAATCGTTATCAAGTTGTTGGCGAGCAAGTTTTTTCGTGTCATTTTTGTATTTCTACTCGACACTTTGTGATTGTAGTTCAAGGTCATAAAGTGTAAATATAAGAAAAATATTAAGTAGGCTCAATGGGAACAAATAAAGGGGAACTGGTTATCCCGGACATTGCAAAACCTATATCGCCAATGATTGGATGTATGTTTGATGTTAACTGGACGCGCACAAAAAAAATAGCATGAATACACGAAATGGATCGGTAACACACGCGACATCTTGTGGATTCAGCATTGTAGCTTGGCTTTCGTATTGTTTAGTTGTTTTATATATATATATATATATATATATATATATATATATATATATATATATATATATAAATTGGAATATTACTGTTGTAATAAAGTTTATAAGAAAAAACTTAAAGATAGATATAAAAAGCATTTCAATGCATATAAAAAAACAGAAATTTAAAAATCGAATTTTTCTATTCATTATATTAATAATAATCACATATTTCCAAATATAGATAAAATGACACTTGTAAAAGAAATTAACGAAGGCCTAAGAATGAATATTTATGAGGCTTTAGAAATACATAAATATAATACTAATAATAAATTGATAAATGAACAAATACAAGTAAAATATAAATTTGATACTATATTCAATGCTTGTAATGTTGGGGCAGCAAAGTAAGAATTTGACACATTACAATAGATTTGGCAACGCTGTTTGTTCGAACTAGTTTGCACTTGTATGTTTGATTTTAATTCTTTAGTATTCCTGGTGATGTTGGTACATTTTGAATTGTAGATTCAATAAATTATTCTTGTATTTGTATGTTGTCTTATTTCTTTATACATATATATATATATATATATATATATATATATATATATATATATATATATATATATATATATATATCGCAATATGTATTCTTGTGTATTAATAAAGAACATAAGTCAAAATACAAATACAATAATTATAATAGAATTTACAATTCAAAGCTTTTCGTTGGCTAACAATACCAACATCATCAGGAATATTAAACAATGCATTAAAAATTCAATTATAATTCTTGTATTTGTATTTTCACTTATGTTCTTTATATATATATATATATTTGTTTCAGCCTTAAAACAGCTTTAGTTTAACGGAGAAGAGATTCATTAACACATGAATGAATATTTACATTCTTATATAAATTGGTTCAAAATTATATTTATTTGTACATAATTTACATATATAAAACTGTCAAGACATTAATTTAAGAACAAATACAAATACAGACAAAAAGAGTAGTTGAAGGCTTAGGCTACTAGCAATGTAAAAACAAACTAGCATTGAAAAGTTTGACAACAATGTAATATAACTCGACATATGCTACGCACATTATTGTACAACATGAATATCCTAAAGAATTTTATAAAGCTATGTTACGTTTAGTGTTGTACATTATTAACCTAAATTGTGAGACATTTATCAAATTATAAATATTAGATTTAAAATATTTTATTAAATAACAAGTTAGTTTTAAACAGTGGTAGATATTCATCTACTTAATACATTTCTATCTTTTGAAAAAAAAATAGTCAAACCAAAATATAGTTACCTAAATTACCTAATTGGTAATTATACCTTATAATCCAACGTTTTTGTTGACAAACCGTTTTGCATAGTTTTGCCAATGAGCAAACCTGAAAATAAAATAAAAGAGAGAGTAAAGAAAAAAAAGAGGAACAGAAAAGAAGGTTTATTATTACTACATTGACAAGCACCTGTCCTTAAATATCCTTTCCAGGTGAAAGGGTCGTCCAACTTGTTGCATCCTTCAGACAAGCGAGTTTGTCAGTATTTTCACTTCAGTGTCGTTACTCAAATGTACATTCAATACATCTTCTTTTACAAAGCTTTGTCACGAGAAGCAGAAGGAACGCCTTAGTAAAACTCAAACACCACTTGTTCAATACTTGACCTGATATTAACAATTGGACGGAATTTTTCCCATTCAAAATGTATATTTTACTCGGGAGGATGAAATGCTGCGATAAGAATACATTGTCAAATTTAACTCCACTCGGTAAATTTTCTTATTTGCGGTAAATCATTTGAAATCATTGAAAAGCAATGATAAAGATTAATCCAATGAAAACCATTTAAATACTGTCTTCAAATTACGGCTGTATCGAGACTGTTTCCGTAGCTAATAGTATTCGCAATCTTCCGTAAATAAAGAATGGTATCCCTATAAAATGTGATCGAAATAAATAAATTTTCTCAATATAATAATAAAAAACATAAACGGACAACAATGATTTATCTTTTTCATATTTGTCTCAATGGCAAATTCATCATTACCTGTGAATATAACTAGAAATATAATTTATAGTTTAAAACTGGTGTATTTGTAATCACTGATGATTGTATCATAGAACGCGAATGAAAAAGTGAACTATTTATTAGGACACAATGTTTGTTATTATTCAAGAATTGTTTTTGTTGATAAGCTAATTTCGAATTTTGGCATACTTAAAGTCAGATCAATTTACAAAACACAGATGTAGTAAATGTAAACACAGTTTTAAAAATTGTAAGTGGGAAGTTAAATGATTTAAAATATGTTTAAATAAAATAAAGGCTCAAATAGTTAAATTATTTCTTTATTAGATCTTTTATATCTTACTTTAGTGTTAACATTATATTTTAATAACTGGTAATTTCCTACTTTATTATTATTTAACTGTTTTTAGCAGTTGCTAGCGAATTCTGAGTAAGATGATACAAGTTGAAGTTGGTAGAAATAATAACTAATTATTACTTAATATTAAGTATTTATTTAATATAACAAACTTCAACCTATGGCATCTTCCTTCGACTTCGCTAATTACTTCACTCTCATTCGATAGCGAATAATTTAACATTATCTAAGTGGCAATAAAACTAAATATTATACGATTGACAATATTCCTCAACATTATACATTTATCAATATACTTAACCATTATTTGATCGGCAATATACCTTAATATTATAAGAATGGTCAGATGCATTAATATTATACAATTGGCAATACAACTGACCATTATCCGATTGGGAATATATGTGACAATTATCTCAATGGCAATATATAAAAACTTCTTCAGCTTACAATATACCTAAACATTACGTGATTGGCAATATACTTTAATATTAACGACTGGCAATGTACCTTAATAACATAATATTGGCAATACACCTTACGAGGGTGTAGTATATCGAGTGGTTCTGTTTAATGACCTTGTTTTCATACGGCGCGGTCGAAATGCGCAAGGTCGAACTCCAGAACTACCCTCAATGTTCGAAGCGTGCAGGTGGTTAAGTCGAGCGCAGTGTCGAAATGCGCAACCTACAAATAGTTCGTTATATAAAATTTCTTTTTTTTTAAAAAAAAAGACCAAACATAACGTAAAAAAAATTATCATTAGGTTGATGATTAACTCAAAAACATAAATCATCATGTATTAACAGAATAAATATTTAGGTAAGGTTAGCCTGGTTAAATGCTTTTTTACGTAATAACGAATAGAGATCTGTTATATTTGCAGGCGATTTCCAAAGTAATTTTCAACGAATGTGTAATATATATAATTTATGACCAAATACCTTCTCGTCATAATAAATAGCCTGAAACGTCGACTAATAGTAAACTTGTTATTATTTATGAAATAAAATTCCTAGCAGACTATACCATTTACATTCTAATTCTCTCATACTCAGAGTTGACTAGAAGACTGTTAGTAGGCCTACGCTGAGACGTGTGATCAACAATGCATATTATTACCCTAGGGGTCTACCTGCACAGCTCAACCAAATGCCATAATTAATCCACTTACTAATTTCTTGATTACTTGCGCAGTTCCAACCTGTCCGATTTCATAAAGTTTCTTGTCTAAAAATGGGGTTAAATGACTATAATTCAAAATTTGTATTGTGTATTGAACAGTAAAATGTTTAGCCACGCAAAGTCTGCTATTGTATGGAGGCACTGTATCAAATAACGAGATAAAATTAAGCTGTCGCCTGTAAAAAATTGACGCATTTAATGAACGCTTGGTGCACGTGGCTAAATTGTTTGTTTTTGCTAGTAATTAGTGCGTGAGGAAAAGCTTATTTGGAGTTTAGTGTGTCTATATATTACATTATGTATTCACACAATAAAATAATTAGATTTCACTGTCCATGAAAAATAAAATTTGCCAGAGCCTCCAAGGAGGTTGGACTTCTACCTGTTGGTCCTATTTTATTTCCCTTCAACCACCAGTGGAGATCACTGAAGGCTTCCCCTATACGCCACCTGGGGACGCGCTCTCTAGGGGTTACAGGTCGCACAGGCTCTGCAGACTTTACCATTTACATTTTAATACTCTCATACTTAAAATTAACTAGAAGATGGCTAGTAGTCTTACGCTGAAAAGTGTGATCAACAGTGCATAATATTACCCTAGAGTCTACCTGCGCAGCTCAACCAAGGGCCATAATTAGTCCGCTTACTAATTTCTTGACCACTTGCGCAGTTCCAACCTGTCCAATTTTATAAAGTTTCGTGTCTAAAAAATCGGGTTAAATGTTTATAATTCAAAATTAGTATTGTATTTTGAACAGTAAAATGTTTAGTCACGCAAAGACTGGGGATGTATTGGGGCTATAGGCCAAATAACAAGAATAAAATTAGAGCTGTCGGCCGTAACAAATTGACGCCTAAAATGAACGTTTGGTACACGTGGCTAAATTGTTTGTTTCTGCTAGTAATTAGTGCGTGAGGAAAAGCTAATTTGGAGTTTAGTGTATTTATATATTACATTATGTATTCATACAATAAAATAATTAGATATTTTGGTTAAATAAATTAAACAGAAGTGACTGCCACATGATGTCATTTACATTAAACTAGTCTGAATTAAATATGTAGAACGTAATATTTTGTGTACATTGTTTATGTTTTTTTATTTGTTTTTACACTGACTGTACAAAGTGGGAATTGACCATTGTTAATGCATGGTACGAATGATAAGATAACATTGTCTGTTATTTAAAGGATACGATTTATATTTATGGGAGGTCTTGTGACGATATCATGTATTTTATTCAAATAATTAATATTGCTGTACATATTTCAGAAAATGTATTTGAAAATAATTTAAACATAATGTTCAAAAAACCACTAACTGAAGACGTAAAAACCGTTATGGTTAATCGACCGTTAAAAATACATTTTTCAAGTATATTCTGTAATTCAGAAAAGGCTTGAATTATTTTTATAAAATATAAAGATGCCTTTTTTTTTAATTAACGTTTTGTTTTTAAATTTACATTCACATGAAGTTTTAACCCAGTATTAAAATTCCAAAAATTTACACCCAACCGTGAATAATAAATCCAATTGCACATAAACTGAAATGAAACTTTCTTTACTTACAAGCTGCTGAAATCGAGGGTAACTAATAAGCTCTTTGTCAGCAATTAGAACTTAGAAACCATTCATTTGACTAAAGGACTGTTTCAATAAAACGTATTCGTTATTGTAAATTAGGTTCCATAGGTATATCATTTATCTCCTATTTGTTGTGAAAACAAAAGTATTGGCCAATTTCTGAAATTAATGTCTTTAAATTCATATATATTATAATATAAAAGGTATTTATTTGTTAGCTTTATATTATATCCAAATTACCTTAAATTTCCAATAGTCTCACCTTAAGGCTTCTAAATAATTAAACAATCATATACATTTTATATCACCTACATTTATTAATCTGTCATCTAGTTTTTCACAATATATGAATTCAAATACAGTTTGACAAAGATATACAATTAATGATGCAGTGCCAAAGTTAGGTTGAATAGCTACTACTAAAATTACTATAAACTGAACTATTGAGGTTTTTGGTGTTGAATACATATAATTGAATTTAATAAATACAGTGTTAGATTGCTCTCTATCGGGTTGTTATTATAGGACCTTCTATAAGGTAGAAGTATTGAAAAAAATTCAATAAAAATTATAAAGACATGAATTTAAATGTATAATCCATTTACTAATTTATAGACATCTCTGTTTGGTGAATTTAATAATATTAGTATTATGTGTGTGTGTGTGTGTGTGTGTGTGTGTGTGTGTGTGTGTGTGTGTGTGTGTGTGTGTGTGTGTGTGTGTGTGTGTGTGTGTGTGTGTGTGTGTGTGTGTGTGTGTGTGTGTGTGTGTGTTGAAACGAACCGCTCGCAGCCAAAGCCACTAACGCTGTGCAGTGCTCGCTAAAATCTGCCAGAGAACAAGTCACTGGATTTAAAGAACAAAAACCTAACTTGCTGAGGATTTTACCCTTAACGGGTGAGTCATCCCGGGGAAGGAGTTCTTTTGAAAGACATATAATCGGCGAAATGACCATATCGATTGTAGGAGAGTGTAAGAAACTTGTTTAAAAGAATACTCAGTTTGTTTGCAAGTTAGTTAAAAAATATTTATTTTTCAATTTTAAAATTTATTAATTTAAATATGCATAGCACAGTATGCATTTCTTTATCCTTGAATTACATTTTGTGTTGTTTCTTGCTAATTTTAAGAAAACCTACTATTTGTTTATTCTATTTGAAATTAAACATTTAATTAAGAATTTACAATTTTAGTTTACTAACTATCGGAATATAAAGAAGCGAAAAACTTTACTCAATCAAACACTCAATCTTGCTTGTCAAAATTAAACCCTTTCAATCTGAAGTTTTGTTATTATCTTCAATTTAAATCTCTTGTCTCTTTTCCCTTAAGTGACTATTTAAAACATTTGTCTGCTTGTCCTAATTTTATTTCAATATCCCTGGTTATGTAACCTTGAAATTTTAATTGTCAATGTTTGTTTAGGTTTACTTGGATTTTTAATTAAAAGTTATTTGTTACATTCTACAAATTTTCGTTTTAACCCTTTTGTTTCTGGCAAAGCTTTACTGTTCAGTACACTCCGAAAGCTCCCTAACCTTTACAATATCTTCAACTAGTTAAAATCTCTTAACAAACAACTTATTTGTGGCAACATTCTATATAGCCATGTAAGTGATAAAATTTTTCCTATATCTTTATCAACTTTAATTGACCTTTCAAAGTAATTTTCTACTTGCTTTTACAGGTAGAAATTAATTCAACTTTACCAAACAACCTAAAACAACCTATTCCAACAGAATACCGCCCGCCGCAGTGTGTGTGTGTGTGTGTATGTAACATATGTTTTCTTGTAGAATAATCACAACAAATGAGGATATTCAAATACAAAAATTATTTATTTATTCTCTATTATTTAAAGGTTTTTGATGGAAAAATCATAAGCATCAACATCATAAGGAATGAATAACATATATGCATTTACATATCATTGCATATGTATAATTTGTAATGGCTAGGGAAATCGAGAATGCATATTTTTAGAAATGCAGCTTGTATTACAGTTATGTGAAAAAATGTCACATTATGTCCCAAATGGACGTGTTTATCTTCAACGAGTCAAAACTCGTTATAGAATTTTTTATGGACTTAGAAAAAAACTTGTTCTTAAACGTTTCTACATTCTACATTGATCTACTGTCTTGCCGCTGCTAAAGGTGAAGCACAAAATATATTTGAACTGACCCCCTGTAAACTACACAGTCATAAATCCCATCGAGTTTTCTTCTAGACGTGTTTGCCTCTCTCTGCAGCACGTGAAAGAAGGAGATGGGTATTATTAAACTTATAAACGAAAAATTATAGTAAAATATTTATTCAGTTTTAGTTTTTTATTTGATTTAAACGGCCTTAAATTAATTCAGTAGTAATATATGATTGCTCGATGACTCGTATTAGTATGAAAATAGTTTTAAATAAATAAATAACTATTAAATATCTTTTAATTAGCTATTAAATAAATAATTATTAGACAAATAGTCTGTGTTATAATTAAAAACGCCATTATTATGATTTTAATATTTAATACCACAGCGAAAAACAATTGGTGTTCTATAAATATCAAAGAAACACTTTAAATGAAATTTATTTTGGCAACCGACAATAAACCAATCACCGCAACACAAAAAATCTCATGTTTTAATTATGTTCTTGTCAACCGTTTAACATTTTACTTGTGATACACGTTTGTGAAGCTCTGACGTTTTAGTTATGTTGGAAATTAGATTATGGGGATCAAGGGTTTTTACTGAATAGTTTAAAAAAATTAAATGTCATTTCTGTATCGTTGGAGCATCAGCCCTTACGTTTGACAAATAAGAGAGAAAATAATGACTTATAATAGCTAATAATACTCTCTACATTTACAAGCCGTGTATTTTCTATTTTTGCACTATTTTTAACCAGCTCCAATACGTTTGACCACTACATGAGCTACGTTGAAGGTCCTGAGCCGACTGGTTTCAAGGATACCCGATTATAAAATCAAATTAATATCACATAGAAACAATACAGTTATTGTGAATTGATTTTGATTATTTAAAAAAAAACTACAAATATTTTTATCAAACAGTTAAAAAGTTAATAAAAAAAATAACAATTTTTGAAAACTAAATATTCTATGTTTTAATACTTGAAATTTTATTAAATACGAGTATCTGTACTTTCACATAAAACCCACGCTTACGATAAATTTGTACATTTTTAGGTTTAAGAAAGTCTCAACTATATATACAGAGAAATAAGAGCTAATTAGAGTTAAAACAGTCAACACATTGATTTAAAAAAAAAGGTTCAAGATAAATATCAGTATTGTTGAGTCACTGGGTTAAGCTAAGTCACTGAGTCGTTGAGTTACGTTGTCACTGGGTAAGGTCAAGTTACTGAGTCAGTGGGCTAAGCTAAGTCACTGATTCATTGGTTTAAGTTGAACTATTGCGTTAGGTCATATCACTGAGTCACTGGGTAATGTTGAGTAGCTTAGTCATTGGCTTAAGCCGACTCACTGAGTATTTAGGTTAAGCAAAGTCACTGAGTCACTGGGTTAACTTGAATCACTGGGTTAAGTCAAGTCACTGAGTTACTGGGTTAAACTAAGGCACTGATTCATTGGGTTAAGTCACTGAGTCACTGGGATATCTTAAGTAGCTTAGTCACTGGGTTTAGCCAAGTCACTGCGTCATTTGGTTGGCCTCAATCACTGAGTCATTGAGTTAAGTTGAGTCACTGAATTAAGTAAAGTAACTGAGTCACTTTATTAAATTGAGTCACGGGATTATGCTAAAAAGCTTAAATATCTCTCTTTCTCCTAAGTAGCAGTTCTAGACCTCATTACGAATATTATATTCCTCTTTTCAAACTTAATAGTCCCAAGTTTCATGACGTATTACACAAGACTCTACAAAAGTCTTGCATTATTTAAACCTGCGACAAAGGCCAGTCTAGTGTTGTTGTCATTAGTTTGCAATGCTACTTAATAAAAGAGTAGTTAAAAGTCACAATTTTGAGAGATATTTCATGAGCAAACCTCTCGCTTGTTATTTTCGCGAACTGGTTTAATGACTATAGCTAATAATATTTAATTAAGTGTATATAAATAAATTACTGGAATAAAATATAACGAAAAATATACATAAAAGAAAATCCTGTTAATTTGAATTTTAATATTATTTACTAAAACTATTGAAGTTTATTATTGTCTATGTGTGTTTATATTGCCGCCAGCTTTAAAAATATTATTTGTAGCTGAACATGTGATGCCTTCTTAATACGTTAAAGTTTCTGCAAAGGAATGATTACCTAACAACAATAAGCACAGAATCGTCACTAATTTATTTCCTCGTTCGCGTTCAAATTATTACGTTATTACCATCGGTGAGTATAACTAGATAAAGTATGAACTGTAAGTAAAAACAAACTTTAGTTATAGTTTAAAATTATTAATGAAAAATCTGAAAATTCAAAAGGCGACTTTAGTCAAATACTGTACTTGACTTTTTCTTAATAATTCTCTATTAGTTTTAATTTTACTCTTTAAGGATGTAATGGTACTGTATTGTTTCATCAGGACGGCATTTGCTGAAAATTGGCTGCCGTGTCGCGACGCGTCTTAAACAAATGGCAAATTCCAACTAAATGAAAATCATTGAAACGGAGTTTAAGCTTAAAGTTGGGCTCTTTAAAATGTTTCAAATGAATAAACCATTCATAATTGAAAAAATAATTCTAATTGATGTATTTGTTTTGGACATAATTGTTTCGGCATGTTTAAATAATTTTAAATTGTCACAGAATATATACGTACACAACAAATTCACAGATCTAAGAGTGGTGACGGGGTAAGGTTAAAAGCATTTGATGTAATATCGTCCATCAGTAAATGTATTATTATATACAAATGGTATTTTCCAAACAAAAAATAAATAAATAATTTCAAAATAAGTCCAGATTACCAATTACCAATGTCACTATTTAAACCAGCAATAATATTATTAACACTTAAATTAGTGGATTTAAAAATTACGTATTTTTAACGGAAAGTATCTCTCAAGCGCGTGCTCTAACGTACGCACGTTACTTTGTAGGACATTTTCAAAAACGTTCAAGCAAAGCCCTAGGGTATATTTAACAGACCTTAAAAAAATGTTATAAAAAATTGTTATTTGAATAAAAGTGTATGTAGTAATATCTACCCTTTCATTTAACTAAATAAATACATACATAAGCTCAAATTAACACGAGTATTTAACTATTTTCAGATTCAGTCATGAATAAAAAGTGTCCGTCAAATTAAAAGGAATATTATGGGTTTGGCACGAAAGGAATTCCACAGCCAAATTGATCATAATTTCCGCCTTTAGTGGCGTGATGATAAAGTACTATATAATAATATAAACATAAAATATGTTTTCTTGTATAGTAAGATAAAACAACTAAGGTTATTAATATACAAGAGTTGTTTATTAATTATTATTCAAAGCTTTTCGTTAATAAACAGTACCAACATCATCTGGAATAACTAGTATAATAATGCCAGATATAAAACATATGTTTCTTTAGAAATAGTATTGTTGCCAAATTTATACAAATTGCCAAGTTTATCATGTTTCGGTAACAATATAGACATTGAACATCGTATCAAATTTATAATGTATTTGTATTTGTTCTTTCATTAATTTGTTATAATTACTGTATTTATATATTTCGAATGGTTCACAAATGTAAATAATTCTTGTAATTAAATATCTTTAGTTGTTTTTTATTATGTAATAATAGTAGAGAGAAATATTTATGCTGAATTTACAAATCAAATTTAATTTACATAAATACAGAATATTGATAAATATATATATTACAGATAAAATAAAAATCTCTACATACACAATTATTCAAAGATGTCTTAAATTATATATTATAAGTAGTTATTGTTTACCTAAGTGAATGATTTTAACTTACTTGCTCACGCGTTTCGATACAATCATTTTATTGACGAACTCGATCCGCATCTGCCAGCGATCGCTCAAGGTTGCAGGACGTATAATTTATGATGGTGGGGGGGGGTTTGGTTAAAGCTGGTCGTTTAATATAGAGAGGAAAATAGTCTTAGAATCGAAGTGTGTGTGGTACTTAAGGATATGTTGTTTTTGGGTTGTGTGACATTTAAATATTTCAAAATTTTCTGCAGTGGCTACTTTTTAACTGCGGTTTATTAAGTGGAGAATATTTTAAGTACTAGGGATGTTTGTATGTGTGTTGGGGGTTTTGTACATTTGTGTTGGGTTCCTAGTTTGGCCTTAATTAGATCCATAAGTGCTATAAGGGCCTAACCTGATATAATGTAATCGTTATAGTCAAGTAGTTTGCCTTAAGTCTGCCTGGGAGGGGCAAGTACTTAAAAACTAATTGCTCAAAGGTTGTTGACTTCAACTGTAACAATGCTTGTCAGCAATTAAAAGTTTGCTATCCTTTACATGAATCAGCGAGAGTGTTAATTGGTGAGATTAATTGGGCATTGCAGAAACATGACGTTAGCTTTTTGGTTTCAGGGGAAATGTTATACTTTAGAATTATGTATTTATTTTTAGATAACAATTGCTGAATACTACAAGGATGTTGTTTGGTTTTACAATTTCTTAGAATCAAGGTATTCACTGTGTCGTAGGGATAATGATTCTACCTATCAAATGGGTTTAGTCACAATATGTTACAATTAGGAGTCATATGTATGTATTATTATTCAATATGTATGCTTTTACACCAATTCGTATACATGTTTGTATTTTCGTACAAATCCATACGATTGAATTCAAAGCCAACTGTATATAATCTCAGTCAATATATCTATATTCAGAGCCAACTGTATCTATTCTCAATCACAATTGATGACATTCTGACCCAATTGTATGTATTCTCGATCAAACGGTTGGCATTCAGAGCCAACTGTTTTTATTCTCAGTCAATATGTTGGTATTCAGAGCCAACTGTATGTATAATCAATCAAAATATTGGCACTCAAAGCCAACTGTATTTATTCTCAATCAATATGTTTGACGTTCTGAGAAAATTGTATGTATTCTTGATCAAACGGTTGGCATTAAGAGCCAACTGTGTCTATTCTCGGTCAATATGTTGGTATTCAGAGCCAACTGTATGTATTATCAATCAAAATATTGGCATTCAAAGCCAACTGTATTCATTCTCAATCAATATGTTTGACGTTCTGAGAAAATTGTATGTATTCTTGATCAAACGGTTGGCATTAAGAGCCAACTGTTTTTATTATCAGTCAATATGTTGGTATTCAGAGCAAATTGTATTTATTATCAATCAAAATGTTAGCATTCAGAGTCAACTGTATCTATTCTAAATCAATATGTTGACATTCTGAGCCAACTATATCTATTCTCAATCAATATGATGACATTCTGGCCCAATCGTATGTATTCTCGATCAAACGGTTGGCATTCAGAGCATACTGTTTTTATTCTTAGTCAATATGTTGGTATTCAGAGCCAACTGTATCTATTCTCAATCAATATGTTTGACGTTCTGAGAAAATTGTATGTATTCTTGATCAAACGGTTGGCATTAAGAGCCAACTGTTTTTATTATCAGTCAATATGTTGGTATTCAGAGCAAATTGTATTTATTATCAATCAAAATGTTAGCATTCAGAGTCAACTGTATCTATTCTAAATCAATATGTTGACATTCTGAGCCAACTATATCTATTCTCAATCAATATGATGACATTCTGGCCCAATCGTATGTATTCTCGATCAAACGGTTGGCATTCAGAGCATACTGTTTTTATTCTTAGTCAATATGTTGGTATTCAGAGCCAACTGTATCTATTCTCAATCAATATGTTTGACGTTCTGAGAAAATTGTATGTATTCTTGATCAAACGGTTGGCATTAAGAGCCAACTGTGTCTATTCTCAGTCAATATGTTGGTATTCAGATTAAACTGTATGTATTATCAATCAAAATGTTAGCATTCAGAGTCAACTGTATCTATTCTCAATCAATATGATGACATTCTGACCCAATCGTATGTATTCTCGATCAAACGGTTGGCATTCAGAGCATACTGTTTTTATTCTCAGTCCATATGTTGGTATTCAGAGCAAATTGTATTTATTATCAATCAAAATGTTAGCATTCAGAGTCAACTGTATCTATTCTCAATAAATACGATGACATTTTCACCCAATCGTATGTATTCTCGATCAAACGGTTGGCATTCAGAGCATACTGTTTTTATTCTCAGTCAATATGTTGGTATTCAGAGCAAATTGTATTTATTATCAATCAAAATGTTAGCATTCAGAGTCAACTGTATCTATTCTAAATCAATATGTTGACATTCTGAGCCAACTATATCTATTCTCAATCAATATGATGACATTCTTACCTAATCGTATGTATTCTCGATCAAACGGTTGGCATTCAGAGCATACTGTTTTTATTCTCAGTCAATATTTTGGTATTCAGAGCAAATTGTATTTATTATCAATCAAAATGTTAGCATTCAGAGTCAACTGTATCTATTCTAAATCAATATGTTGACATTCTGATCCAACTATATCTATTCTCAATTAATATGTTGACATTCTGAGAAAATTGTATGTATTCTCGATCAAACTGTTGGCATTTAGAGCCAACTGTGTCTATTCACAGTCAATATGTTGGTATTCAGAGCCAACTGTATGTATTATCAATCAAAATGTTGACATTCAAAGCCAACTGTATCTATTCTTAATCAATATCTTGACCTTCTGAGCCAATTGTATGTATTCAAAATTCATATGTTTGCATTTAAAGCTATCAGTGTACATTCTGTATTTATGCTTTAGAATTCAAAGCCATGTATATCTCTACGAACCTTTTCCACTTGCTTCTAATCCTTTTCTACTATCATACCTCCGGCCAACTCATCTTCTTCAGTTTCTTCGCCTTGTGATGTTAGCACACTCCTTGTCTAAACGCCTATTCTTTTCAACTCCGAAGATTTTGCAACTGTCAATTTAGCCGTTGCATTACGCATTCGTAATTTATAAGTTGAAATTTAAAGCGTTTTTTTTTTTGTATATATTCGCAATCTACTGTATGTTGGCAATCAAAGCCATCTGTAAGTATTCTCAACTAAGATGTTGGAAATCCGAGCCATCTGTAAGTATTCTCAACTAAGATGTTGGCAATCGGAGCCATCTGTAAGTATTCTCAACTAAGATGTTGGCAATCGGAGCCATCTGTAAGTATTCTCAACTAAGATGTTGGCAATCGGAGCCATCTGTAAGTATTCTCAACTAAGATGTTGGCAATCGGAGCCATCTGTATGTATTCCCAATTCATACGTTAGTATTGAGAGCCATTCTTATGTATTTTCAGCTCATACGTTGCCATTTAGAACCATATGTATGCAATTGTTGGGATTTAAAGCAATTTGCATATAATCTCAATATTTATGACAGAAAACCATCTCAAAAGTTGCATATCTAAGCACTACCTTGAGCTATGCACAATGCATGTTCTAGTATTTATATCACGTATTATTGCGCCGACAATTCACCACAAATTCTAAATTTTGGAGAATTCGTTTTTTATATTTGTAATAAATTGATTTCTTAGTCTACGAATGAAACTAACTTTCGACAAATCAAGAGTAACATTCCCTTAAAAATATTACTTTAGAAATATTTAAATAGAACAACTAAAGGTTATTCTGCAAACACAATTTACAGCAAATACGTTGAACGTAAGACTTTTTTTCAGAAAATTCTGTTTAATTTACGACAAGGAAATTCTTTATGCAAAAATGGAATTTGTAAAAGGATTGTAATTTAAAAGACAAAAGTTTATAATAAGTTCTTAGTAAAACTGAAGATTACATGTTTAACCCATTTAATTTAACCCTTTTCAACTTTTATTTTAGTCGCTTTAAAACGATGTTAAAAGTAAGAAATTTCATAAAAAAAGTTCTGTTACCAAATTACTAAAATGTATAAGGTTACATTATGACAGTATTGGAGTTTATAACTGTCTATTATTTTTCACCATCCCGGTTAAGAGCTTTTCATATCTTTCATAGGTGAAAAAATCACAGCAAAGAGGCGTTATCATTCTTCAGCGACAATAATAATCACGGTTAAGATTCATTTCTGTCTTCACTGGTGAAAATAATGACGTATAAGAACCTTTCAAATCCATCATCGGTGACAGCAATAACAGCTGAGAGCCTATCGGGACTACATTCACGGTTGAGAGCCGTTCTTATCTTTTATCGGGGACAACAAGAGCCTTTCCTATCCTTCATCGGGGATTACAGCAACGGCTGTGAGCTTTTCTTGTCCTTCATCGGGGAAAACAAGAGCCTTTCCTACTCTTCACAGGAGACTACAGCCACAGTTGAGAGCCTGCCTTATGCTTCATCGGGGACAGTAAGAGGTAATTATATTATTCCTCGGGGACTACAGAAAAGGTTGAAAGCCTCTCTTATCCTTCATCGGCGACAACAAGAGACTTTCCTATCTTTCATCAGGGACTACAGCCACGGTTGAGAGCCTTTCTTATGCTTCATCGGGGACAATAAGATTTTTTCCTATCCGTCATCGGGGACTACAGTTACGGTTGAGGGCCTTTCTTATCAGTAATCGGAGACAGTGAGTGCCTTTCCTATCCTTTAACGGCAACAATAGTCACAGTTGAGAGCCATAAAACAATTGTTCTTTTTACGAAGGTTCGTAAAAGGAACGATTGTTTTGAAACGTGTCAGCAAGTAAGCCCTATGCATTCACTTATTTAAGTAGATTTTAATTATAGTTTAATCAGTGAATTCAAGATGATTACATCAAGAAACTTTAACATTCCAATATTTTATACTATATTATACTAATAATATGTAGTATTGTACAGAGCTGAAACATACATTTTCTCACTCCAAGACCGAACAATATTTAAATCGTTTGCTCTTACAGATAATAAGATTATTCTGTCAATAAAAAAAAAAAACAGCGACATCTCGTACGTTTAGTCGCGTAAATTTAATATATAAATGGAATATTAGAGGGATTTTTTTCGGTTTATTCTCTAATTTGGTAAGTGCTTTACAATAAAAACATTATTAGTCATGAAAATAATATAATTAAATGTTTTGTCACACTCCCCTCGGTTTTGTTAACAGGGATCTACTTTTGTACCACTCCCACAGGAATATCTCCGCAACCAAATGTCGGGAGGGACGACCGTGAGAGAGTACATTTAAAGAACAATATCCGAATATAATATCATGTTATTTGAGTTCCTCTCTATGTAAGCGGAATATAATACTCAAGTGTTTGTAGAAGTACGGAGATGCAGTCAACGCTCCCGTTGCTGAGAAAATTGGTCCCATATAAACTTGACATTTAATAAAACTGGTTGTTTGTGCTTCACATTTCTTGAGATCAAGTTATATTTAGATAAGAGAAATAACTTTCAAGTACATTATCTTTTATCATAATATATTAACTTAGTGAAAATTTCCTGAAAAAAGAACTCTACTATTTATTTCATTCTTCTTAGACTATGTAAATATAAAAGTGTGTAATTTTGAATAAAATTATGTGGACACTATTTTATTTTGATATGTATAATAAATAATATGTAATAATTTAAAATTTACCAATAAGCAATTAATATTTTCCCTTACTCAATTTATTTGAAGCTAAACTGTAACCATGATTAAGAAACTAAAAATATCATAACACTGAATAAATGTAATAAAGGAAGACCTTTAACAAAGTAAGTAAAGTAACTCACAAGCCTAATATGAAAAAGTGATTAATTTAATGCAACGTTGGGTGTTTTAAACGTGAAATCAAAGTATTCCACTGGATTTACAGAATCGAAAATGTTATTAAAAAAATATCTTAAATTAGAAAAGAGGATATAACTTTAAAAAGAAATAGCTTGTCTAGCACTTTCAGCACGGCGGCGATATTGGTGATTTCATCAAACTACTGTCTGTTTTTCGTTAACTTCCAGTTCTGACGGCAGTGGAACGCTATGATGGTTGCATAGCTTGTCATAGCATCTAATTATCGCGCCCGTTGTTTTCATCTCAGTAATTTTATTTCTAACGTATACATGTTTATGGGGGACATCAGAACAGTGTATTAGGCAGTAAAATATTGTTTTATTTATAGGGTCACCATTAAAAAAAAAAGAAATACAAATGATAAAACACAATAAAAAAGACAGAGAATAAAGATAATTTACATACAAAACTAAAGACCCTACTACTAAAATAAGCACTCAACGTTAAACTCGGAATTTTTGTTTCTGTTTGTGTTATGTGTTTCACAAAGCTATAGAGATCGATAATGTAAACGGAGACATAGATAATACATATGTCACGTACGAGACTATTTATAGCCGAGATTAGCTGACATTTGTTTACTACAATCTTATGATGAGACATTAGGTTTCCTGGCGACCAAACATTTTGTCAATGACGCATATTTACAACAGTCTGTTCAGACCTCGAGTAGATTCATTCACTCTAATAGGACAGTTACCGTTTATTCTTGCGTTAGTTCAGAAAGCTTAGTTCATTTTTATGATCGTTAATTTTACTGGATATTTTGCCGCGTTAAGTGGTTCAAATTAGAAAAAAAAACATTACAATATAAAATGTAAACCAAATTTAATCTGTTCATAAAACTCCCTGAAGCATTGTTTCAGTTGAAGCATCAAAAGATAACTAGGGATGGTCGGATTTAAAAACGACTCAGGCACAATGTTCTCCAAACTTTTCTGAAGCACCGACGTAAAAATCAAACATTTATACAAACATGTATCGACACTAGAGGAGTTTCAATTAGCCTGGGAGTAACCATGTCGGTGAGCTCGCCGTCTCTATGAAAATAAACTGGGAGCACACAGGCACACTCTCTGTGCCTCTTAAGAGAACCCAGAGCTTGCCGGTACGCTAGTCGTGCTGAACGTGCTAGAGTAGGAGAAATAATGAACAATAGGGGCAAAATAGGATAAAAAAATGAAGAATAAAAAAGTAGCAGAAAGAAGAGAGTAAATATCAATTTAACGATGTTTACTTATACAAGGCTTGAGATATTATCTATTAAATACGTTATTTGCATAAAAAGAAAATAATGTTAGGACCTCGACAACAGAGAAAAGTCGAACATAAATGGAGGTTTTATTGTTAAACAATAAAACGTAAAAATAGAAAAACAGAGAAGAGCCTCGCAAATAATATAAACTAATCTAAATCAAATGTTAAAAACAGAAGAATAATATCTCATTACAATAAAGGTTTTTGTGCTTGTAGCTGAAGTAAAGGAAGTAAAATGGTGGCCAACTTCGTAACAAATGACTAAGAGCCCTATATTTAAAGCCTAATACTAAGTTAGAGCCTTGAAACTATTATTTGATTAGGTTTGGAATTACCTAACTTCTAAGTTTGCTAAATAAGTAGTGGACAGACAAATAAACAGGAAATTTAGTGAAGCTGCCGTATTTTCGTAGTTTTCTTTACAGTTTACGAATACGTAGAATAATTTTTTTTAAAGAACCCGGGTTAGTCAGCATAATTATAATTCAAAATCATTCATATCAAAAAAGAACTGTGATGTTGGACTTAAAAAAAATTCTTGATAGCCTACAACCTATACATTTTAAGTTTTACAGAAAAGTCCATCGAACAAATAAACGGTAGAGGAGATTTTTCATGGCTACGTCAAAATATTATCATGAACAAACGAAAACAAACTTCCCCCGTATTGAGACATTTTTGGATGTTTGCTTCTTCAGAGAGCTATACAGTAAATTCATTGAACACTTAAGACCCCATTTGTTATTTTCGGACAAAAGTGCTATGTTTTCAACGTGTTTCTGTTAAAATGAAACCAATTACTCTCATGTGTAATCTGGTAAACACTCGCATCTACTCGCATCTGCTAGCGTCTTACTCAAACATAATTGTGGCTACTCACACCACCAAAGGCCTAATATTGTCTACTCGGCGTAGTCATGACTACCCACGGCTGCTAGCATCTGTGCACACTACCCACTGACTCACCGCTTATTTGCAGCTACTAACTTCTACTCGCATCTACTCACACCTACTCATGTCTACTCGCGCGTATCAGTGTCTACCCACTAACACCCACTCGCTTCTACTCACGCTAACTCATACCTACTCACGCCTACTAGCACCTACGCTTGCGCCTACTAACACCCACTGTCTATAGATAACAGTAAATATTTACAAAAGCTAACCTAAAGCTTAAACAAATGTGCAGCACTCGTTATTCGCTGTGACAGGAACATATTTGAGCAATGTATTAATTTATAAACGAATTGGTCATTAGGAATTGAATTTGTTCGTGTTAGCCTGCAGCAATATCTATAATCTTGAGTTTTGTTTTGTGAAGCCTAAAAACAGCAGCATAGATAAGGGTTTATTTTTAATATAAAATTTATTTATTTATTTTACACAATATAAACGAAATAACTCTGCAAAGAGTAAAAATGTAAATATAAGTAAAGTAATTATAATACAATTGTAACCGTGGATAAAACTCAACAAGGTGATAATTTATAAAATGGAGTAATACCATTTACAAGCTGCTTCACGTGACCTGTTTCCCAATAATGTGCCGTTATTACAGCTGAGGACTGCAGCGTCAATCGCCCACTTGGCGTCACTACCTATTTGGAACCCTTTGAAGTTAATAAAGCTAGTCCTCCCATGCGTTACATATTAGGTTAAGTGCTTATTTTTTAATTATAATTAATGTAATTTGTGTAGATACTACTACATTGATTACTTTAATACAGAGTAAGATATGTAAAAACAAGTTGTATATTGGTGCGGCGTGATGCAAGACATATAAGCTTTCTTTTTTAGCAAGATATCCGATATTATAATTTATAAGATATTACATCAGGTGTGCCTATAAAACTATCGTTTGTGTAGCCCTAATAAGATGAAACAGAAAAGTGTTCATACATATTGTAACTTTTTGCAAACTTGTGACGTGCTAAAAGTGGTTACATAACAAGTGGTATAGTATTTTTTTAAAGTCAATTCCTAATTAAATTAACAAAGATACATTTTATTTTAGTTTCTTTGTATTTTATAATTACAAATAATATAAATTAATAGGCCTATATACATATGTAAGGATAACAATATTAAGCACCAAAATAGAAAGCCAATGTATTTGCAATTTTCTATTTCCCTCTCTATGTATGATGTTGGACCTTTATTTTTGTCTGTTCCTATTAATAAACGTTTTTTCGTCACTTACATTGTGTTGTAAAATCTAGTCGCTTTCCTTTGGCATTGTCCGTTTGTGAAACATGGTTCGATACCGTTAACCCAGTTTGAATGTTTATTCTATTTTTTAAATTCAATTTTCATCCTAGAGCATTATTTATGATATTGTGGGGCAATGTAAGGTTGTGCAACGTAGGTTTTGACGAAAAAAATATGGGGGAAAAAGAAACATTCATATACACCTTTAAGAAGAAACCTTCTAGCTACGAAAAGGTTGACTCAGTGCCAAAGCGCTAGACCTTGAACATGAAAATACTCAGTATTTTCTAAATACTTAGATTCCCCAAACTTTATAATTCAATTATTGAATAAATATTTGAAACAACTGTAATAACATCAATTGTCATCAACTAAAGGTTAAAAAAAAATTATTTGAACTTGATTCAATGATTAAAAAACTACTTTATTAACGATTAAAAATTTGTACAAGATATATTTTAGGAGAGTGTAAAATAATAGAAGGAATTGAAAGATAAGCAACATATTATTCTTCTAAACATGAAAGCTGAAAATGAATTCCTAAATTATTTTAACAACGTGAAAACATATGGGTTAAAAAGATAGAAATCAATAGTAAGTAGTAATTAAAAACGCACTATAAATTTCGTATCGCTAATTTTCCAAACACTTACATTTCAACCCTTACTCATGACTCCAGACATATTTTTAAGACTTCAATCTATTTTCATGAAATTTTATTCGTTTTGAAAAATCAAGGGTTAAGTACATTTTGAGTAACGGAACAGAGAGCAATTTATAACGACGATCAGGTTAAATTACTTTTAGTTTTTAACTTTTACCACAAAGCTTTTCGACAAAATGTAGGATGTTTAATCTCAATGGCTATGACGTTTAGTTTATGGTTGATCTCATGTCTTAACCACTATGGTTTGTACAATAAAAATCACTTGTTTCTTGTTTATAATGTAATTTAAATTGCATGAGTGAAAACGAAAAAAAATCGTCGTTAGTACAATATTTGTAAAGCATTGCCAAAGTAATAGTGTAAAACTACTATTTTAAAAACGCACAGTAAAGTACTTACATATATAACAAGCACCTACTGCTAATAATTATAAGATACATTCAGTGATACAGGAACTTCTTGGTGATAAAGTAATCGTTCATGTCATGCCGGAATGTTCCGAGTCAGCATGGGGAATATGACTTTGTAGCTACTCACACAGTGCCAGTTATATCATCGCTCTCAACAAGCACATTTATCACTAGGTTTAATGTAATGAATAACGGCGTAGATTTGTAATTTAAGTTTTATTAAAGTCTTCGTAACAGTGTTTTATTACTCTTGAAATCATAAAGTAAAGCGTTTAGCTTCATAACGTTATGACGTAACAGCTGCGACTACTTCATTGCGAATGCTACGTCACTTATAAAACTAGATTTCTACAAGATTTATTTTCGCCGGTTTTATGTTTCAGCAGTAAGAATCTTTAATTAATTTCTTCGCACTTGGCATTCTTTCGGGATAAAAGCATGATATTAGTTACAGATAGAATTATATCATAGAAACAGGTGTGTTTATACTCGAATAATTAAACTTGGTTCTGTAAGAAATGGCTAATGCATTCTAATTTTATTTTAAAAAACGTAGACTGAAGTGATAATTCCTTATTATTTATATATTAATTCCAAAAAAGACAAATATTCATCTAATTTTTCATTGAAGGATATAAACAATCTTGGAATATAATTATTAAAATTGAAATTTTTAGTTTTAATGTAACAAATATTGAATAGTTCGTATTGCTAATGGTAGCGTTCGTAGATAAGCCGAGGGGATGGTCTTGAGATTGTGTGAATAAGTGTCAGCAGTGGTTATTATGAGATCAGATTTAGTCGAACGAACGAGCCTCTAGATATATTATTTTTTAATATTTCAAGATCCTTCACTGAAAGTATTATTCTACTCAGTGAAGCTTCGGTGCCGGCTCGACTTCCTGCTCTTCTTTTCCAGTCGCAGGTAAGAACACATAGCACGAGGTAAGCTTGGAGTATGTTTGTGATTCGCCCTTGTTTCTAAACATCGGGCTTGGAGCTCCGGCCTTGTTTGTAAAGTAGTATTTTTTTTTCTACAGTATTGGTGAAAAAACATAAACAGTGGTCGAAAATTTTATGATTTGTGAATTATGAAGTTTAGAATAGTACAATTTCTTGTGTGTTTAGAAACAATAGTGCCCAGTACCTATGGTGTAAAATCATTCTGATGGTAACTATAAAAACTTGTGTGACATATCGAATGAAAAACGAAAATAGTAAATATTTTATTACTTACTTACTAACAAAAACCAACCGTTGATTGTAGAGCCCTTAAGCGACGCACTGACCAGTGGAGATGGACTTCTTTGAAGATGGGACTGTTACCACACAGTAAACACTCCGAGGTCGGTAGTACATGGATGGAGGGGGGGATAGATGCGCCGCAAGAAAACTTTGACCGTCTTCAATCTGAATGCTGCAACGCTAACAGCTCGAAGCAATTTATGTTCATTTGGTCTCCCCAATACAAGACTTGCCCTCCGTGATCCTACTAAGAGTTCCCTTATTCGAACTTGATTTCATTTTTTTATTGTCATCCATATTAGGGTCTTGGAGGACTCAGATGCTCAGGCAGTAGTAAACCCAGATTCTCAGGCTGGAGGAGGGTCGAACTCTTCTTGTCTAGTTTGTCAGCTTTTTCGTTGCCAGATATATTTACAAGGCTCGGGATCTACTGGAAATTAAGAACCCACCCCACATTTATGAGAGCATTTGGTCTTCTTCTTCAGTCTACGGTTTTACTACAGTCAGCCTGTGAGTTCCCAGAGAGTTTCAGGAGGCGGTCTTAGAAATAGTAAGGAAAACGGCCTTAGCAGAAGCAGTCAGGTTTTCAAGAACTTATCCTGCAAATATATGGCAGCTTCTTCATCTTCATGATTGCTAAAGAGAGCCCCGACAGCAGAAAATCCCTACAAAAGGGTGTAATACTATAAAGCACGTGTTTTGCCTTATCCAGGCACCGTGTGTTTCTGGACTCATTCTGGTGCAGGATATTTTTCATTGATCGTTCGGAGGGCTGAAGAAAAAAAATTTATTTTGCCTCTACACAAATATTACTTTACTCCGTATATCACAGTCCGGCTTACTTAGTACGGCAAATGTCTTAGTAAGCACAAACTGGTTTTTTTAAATCTGTTTTGAAGATAATCTCCTCAGATATATTTGGTTCATTATGTTCATCTTTTTTCATCAAACCAATAAGAATAAATATAAATGAAGGCATGAGTTTTAGGAGAGAATACGGTTAAACATTTAATAAAAAAAGGTTTCAAATTAACTTAATTCTGATAAAAAAAGTTTCTAGATTCTTTCTACATTTCTTGATGAAAGTAACATCACAATCTAGGTTGATAGTTTTTGTCAGTCATCCTTACGGTAAATATATGAGGGGTAATTAAATACATTGTTTAACAATCCCACAACGACCACAATAAAATAAGTAAGAGCTTGTAGTCAAAAATGGACTTTACTCAGAAGTATCTGGAACCACTGATGGCGCCTCTAATATGGCGGATAAATATAATGGATTTATTACATTGTTTACCAAAAAAACCGTTACACCGTGTTGACTAGCTACTCTGCATTATACATTCGGAAGGTCCTACGTGAACAAGAAATAAACATTAGATAAAGCTCGATTGACAAACTGGACCTAATAGAAGGGTTCTTTTATTTACAATTCATAACATAGGTAGGCTTTTCATATAATTGTATGACAATATTACTACCTAAAACATTTTTAAACCGCTCTTAACATGTTTTAGATAAATGTAAGTTTTTATATATTCTATTGCTTTACATGAAATGTTTTAATTTTGAAGAGACATTGAAATTACTAACTTAACTTAAATAATGTTTCATTCATAACATGACAATTTAGGCATTGGAAAAATCGTCATACTGGAAGTCATAGGAAGAAAATATATTTATTTCCCCTCCCTACGGAGAAAGGTGCAATAATTCATTCTACGTAATCGTTTTTGTAATTTAATTCTAATTACAATCTTCATAAATAATGTCGAGGTAATTTGAAGTCGCCTGCTTTAAATAACTTACGTTTACAAAGTAAATATAAACGAGAGAGATGGGATCGATTGAAAGAAATACTGATGTTAAGTTGAGGCAATTATTTCGGTGAGCCCTGGACATATGTTTCTATACACAGGTCAGCCTGATAGTGTAACATAAACCACGACGCTTGGACGGACATCATTTAGTTCCAGTGCAAGACAGAGAAATTAATGAAAGTGATAGGATGAAATGATAAATGAACCTTGCATACACTTAACATTAATAACTAAATATTAAGGTGTAGGTGTTATGAACAATTAGATATTTACCTTTTTTTGTTGAAATGAAAACAAGAGTTTAACCTAATATAAGTTCAACATTTTATTTTATTATATTCCATTTTAAAACGAATAAACAATACACAGATAATAATACTGTACACTTTAAATAATATATACGTATTATAATTTTATAAACGGTTGTCTAGGATTTTGATTTAATAAATCTACCTTCGGGGAGCGTTAGGAGATACTGTACATATCTTTGTATACATTTTATTTGTTATAAAAATGTATGGATAAAAAGACGTGAAACTACACTTTTAGATTTGCAAGGTAATTTGAAATTTTAATGTTATAAATAATTATATATATATATATATATATATATATATATATATATATATATATATATATAAAGCCTTAAAAATACATTTTTGGATTTTAAAGGTATTATGAATGGAACACAATTTTTGTTTCAGTAAAAAACTAAAAGATTATTCTGTCACACGTAGGATCATATGTATGAAAGGGTCATTTTGCTATTTCCTGTTTCACTAGACGTTCAGTAGCTATGATATCACCATTTCATAAATTTGATTTCATGGTACTGGAAATAAGAGAAAGTTATGGAATGCCATGGGCAGGGTCACAACCTGATGCAGACCTATCCTCAAGAGGAAAGAAAAAAATGCACTCCTACCTTGGCAAATTATTTATATATATTTAAATACAAATACATTTAAATTATAATATTATTGTTGGAGGCTAATATTTCAATAAATAACTAAGGGTCAGTAGCAAGTCAGCAAGTTTAATTACATCACACAGGTACCCGAAGGCTAATTTCTGATTACATCTGTTTCCTGAAGCATTAGTTAATTGGAATATTAATTAACGTAGGCCATAAATGAGAAACAGGTTTTCGTTGTGTTGCAGTTTGATCAAGTTCTTCATATTATGAGGCCTTTAAATTTATAAAATGTGAGGAAGTTTTAGAGTTGTTGACTTAGAATTGTTCTAGATTTATATTGATTTGTGTATTTAATTTCCAGTTATTAAAATTGTAAAAAAGTGTAATGTAAAGTAACATAAAATAAAGTGTAACTTTGTCAAATTTAAAAGATTCTAATTCGTTCACTCACTTACCCAGCGCTAGTATAAAATTTATTTTTGCGCAGAATTGACGGGGCTGGTTAAAACCAATCCGCTCTACAACCCTTAATATTTTGCAGAGGAGGTTTGATAGAGCAGATTTTAAACCATGTATATTTATAAATCGCAGAGTACTAAACCTTTTCAAGTCCTTGTATTTCGTATATTGACTTCATTTCAATTCTACTTCACATTCCACAAGCACCACTTCGCGAGACTGTATAAAGTAGAGTGGAGTTAATGCAAAAATACACTTTCTGCGTTCTGTTTTAACTTTATTTCAATTAATAATATAAAATGACTCAACGCTATGTAGAAGAATGTTATATTCAATTAGAGAGTTTTAAAAAAACTAAAACTCTAAACGAGTATTACAAGCACATGTGTAATAAGCCGATTAATTTATGCTATATTATAGTAATTTTATTTATGCCATAATATTACAAGGTTTTCCCCTAGCATGCAGGGCTAAAGTGGTAGACCATTTACCAGTCTTACACTTGCAAAAATATGCAATACATATTTTGTAAATCTTTTCATCGTTTTATATTTTTTTTAAATATCTGTAAGATTAATATATAAAGAACATTATCTTATTATTATATTTGTTAACACTTAGGGAGACATATTAATAGGGGAGATATATTAATATGGCAAACACTTTAATGGGTTAAAAATTATTAATAAGGGAGAATGCGAAAATGCGTTATCCGTGCAGATTTCATATACGAATATTTTATTTACCACAAAAGAATATGTTAGACCGCTAGGAACGTGTGTTAGACTGCTGATTTCTGTGTAACTATTATGGGTAAGAACATTATAAAATGACTGGGGACAAAGAGGTTAAATTCTTATCATCATATATAGAGGTCGTATGATCTTTTACAATGCTAGAAAAATTATTAGTTAAATATTTTTGCAATGATATATCATTAAAAGTTTTTTTCTAAATATCACCGAGGTAAATGAAATCATAACTTATAAGTTAGGTTCAAAGTTAAGACTTTTATGCTGAAGATAAAAATATAAGTATTTTTCCTTAAACGTAGCCTAATATCTTGACACGGAAATATATTTTTTAAAAACAGACACAGATATTGAATATGCATAAAAAATCAAAAAATATATCATTGAACACGAAATTTGTTGCAAATTTAAAACCAAGATAAGCACTAGATATGTAAAAAAACTTTTTATAAAAAAGTAATATAATTAATAAAATTATGAATTAATTTTGCATGGACAGAGTTTACAATAGTCTACTAATGCCTGGCAGGGCCTGATGAGGCTCCAAGAAATTCCTCGGGGGGTCGAACCAGGGTCCTTTAAGCTAACGATCAAGTACATATAGAGGACAGTCGCCAAACGAATCTGCAATAAATATTTACCAGCCCTTATGTATTGATACAGTTAGTCCTTATAATAAACACGGATGTGTGCAAGGGGAAAACAAGAACAGAAAAAGAATAGGTATGATAAAAACAGGTAAACAAGAACAGGTTTAATCTAAAACCACAAAAGTCGCGACTTATTCCTAGGCACAAATCAATAATTTATACACGTAAATGGGAATCGTATTGTAGGATCCTAAACAAACTCCAAATTACTTTAGTACTGTTTCCAGTTACTTTGTACCGGGTTTTTTTCAACACCTATAGAAGGCCGCCCATTTCGTAAAACAACAGGTATGCATTTATTTCTACTTAAACTTTGGTAAAAATACAGCCTGACCAATGCACCGATATAGATCTTCACCTAAATTATGTCTTACACGTAAATGATTTTGTATTATACAGTGGTGAAATAGGTTTCGGAATATTGAGCGTCATTAGAAACGTATTGGTACCTGTGTGGGCGTTAAAATATGCGACAGATAAAAAAGTTTATTTTTCTGATTGTGTTGTAACTTTTATTTTGAACATCGGTTTTTCTAGAAGTGATGTTGAAATGTTGAAGTTTGTGTTCTTTTAATTCCCTGGTTTTTTTGTAATAAACATAGCGGCACTAATATTCAGAGAAGTAACCTATTTCGGTGGCTTAAGTAGGTGCCCACTGTTACGCAGAGTAGAATATTACTTAACTGAAATAAGCATTTGACGATAACGGGGGATGATGATTTATATTTTATGTGTTTGTTAAGTTTTTTGCGGAAGTCTGTCTGTGGTCTTTGTAGCTCGTTTAAAATAAGAAATATTTGTCTAATATTCAACAAATATTGAATATTTATCTGAATAACTAGTAGTTTACAGTTTTGGATAAGCTTTAGATATATTGTTGTTGGAAGTAGAAGACTACAAAGTTGTACAGTAAAGTATAACACCATACAAAATAATAAGATTTTATTCTAATAATAAGGTGAACAAAATATAAAGTTTTTTATAATTTAGTTCATATCAAGAAATAAATGATTCGCCCACTTTTCTATATTCATTCGAACCAAATATTTGCAAAGTCATCTCCGTCAAACCAATACATGGATTATTCCCTTACAATATATTCATGTCTGGAATCGCAGCCCTAAGTCTTTTAAATCATAAATGTTTATAAAATATAATCTACATTTTCAAACTTAAAATTGGCTCAACGTTTCATGAAACTATGTATAATATATAAATAGGCTTTTAATGGTAGGCGTGGGTGTGTGAGAGTTTGCAGAAAACACAGATGAGTTTCCGTGTTAGTGTAAATGTTCATTTTGTAAACTTGTTTGTGTTTCAACTGTGGATCGCCTGAAGACCTTGAATTTCACCGCATGTTTTACTTCACTGAGATCTGTTTGTATCTTTTTAGACAATACCAAACTTTATTCTGAATTTTTTTACAAAAGAATTACTGAAAAACGTATTCATTTGAAAAAATAATTCAAATTATTTAAAACCTAATTTCTATTGCTTCTTTTTCTTTTCTAAGCACGGATTTAATTTAATAGGGTAGAGTTGCTTTTGCTGCAAATAATATTTCACATTCTTATATATAAACTTTCAACACAGTCTTGTATTTAAAGTTAAAAGACTCATTGTTAAGATTTTAGTTCTTCGTATTTTAGACATATATCTCCCATAAAACGTTTGAAGAAAAACTGACCTAGCCTAACCTGACCTGACCCTGCGCAATAAATTATTCATAGGTAACTATAAACGCAAACGTAAATCTGCATACGTTACGCCTATTTGGATGTGGACAAAATCAATACAGTGCATGCGTGGTGTAGCATTCGTTCAAAATACGCTGATTGCATTTAGAATTCTGTTTATCTTTTTATCGCACTGAAAGCGGATTTGTAGTGAAAATTTGCACGACCAAATAATCCCACAGTGATTTCAAATGGGATACAGAAGTTTTCACTGCAAGATGAAAGAACGAGTTTCATCTTGTTGTTACATGTGATTATTAGTTAGTTTGTACAAATTGTAATATCATTTCTATTTACTGATTTTCTTGAGAAAAAGCAATATCAACATTGTATAATCCAACTCAATGTCAACCGCGTTATGAAAGGAATATTATTTTCCTACTTGTATACATCAGTCGCCGAAAAATTGTATTTGTTACCATATTTTGTGTTAAGTACAGTGTTGCAATAGCTTCAACTTTGAATTTTATGTTGAATGTAGATATGTATTTGGTTTCTTGAGTATAAATTAAAGAAAAACAAAAACACCTTTTTAAAATGAATTAAAACACACACACACACACGCCATGTGTGTGTGTGTGTGTGTGTGTGCGTGCGTGTGTACTCAAAGTTTTTCACAGCATGTAATACTCTACTTCATGTTTCGGTGGTATCTCGTCAAATATTTTAGGACAAATATGACAGTAGTGATAAAAATAATAATAATAATCACCTCTTTTTATAGCACTACAATGGCCTTGGCAATACAGAGCAGATTTTCATTACAATCAGATTTATAAGATTATCACAAGTAAACCTCTAACAAGGATGTGTCTAGGATTTCATGATTTTCCCAACGAGAAATATAACAATATTCTTTGAGGAAGAAATGCCAGTTTCAGATACGTGCTTGTAGTAATAATATAACCACTGGCGTTGCTATATGGTAACAGATAACTGTGGATATCTAATTAAATATGAATTAGTACATATTTACTACATTTTGTAATACTATTTTATTTCGTACATAGTGTTTCAAAGTATATTGCTGAAACAAATGTCATCAAATAACTACAACAGCGCAATCTGTGATGTGGGATAGAGCTTCAAAAAGTCCCCACTTGATATCTATGCTAGTGCTGAACTTAAGTGTTGCGTCAGTATGTCGTAGTATGGCGTCCGCACGGCACAAAGCATTAATTAGATTTAATTAGTAAATGCAGGTCAGCATTCTTTTAGGTTGTAAACCCAAAGAAGAGGTTGCCTGAGATCGGATCTGTGTGCAGAGAACGTCCTGGTGGAAACCGTGCAATGAATATAACATGCATTTGAGCCGAGCTGTTTAGAGTCTACTTACCGAAATAACTGAGAGCTAGCAGTGCCGCAATTTTGTTACGTCGTCATTTAGCCTTGATCCCACCCATTATAACTAGTTCAAGCTTTTCGTCTCAATAAGAAAGTGGGACAGTGCTATATCAGACGAGATAGGAGGTGAATATTTTAATCTGAAACGATGAGGTGAAGTATTATATTCCACCAACACAAAGTACGTATTATAGGGATCCAATATCTTCTTGAAAACATTCAGTAAGAACGACATTTGCCCAAACACAAGATTATTTGCAATTTCACAAGATTTTTCACTACAATTTTTGGAGGAGTATCATATTTTGCACAGCTATAGTTTTGGACATATTTTAACAATGTGAAGCATGATCACACTTGGGCATGTGTACAGAACTGGGCTGTCTTCTGATTAACAATTTTCTCCAACATTGGATAACACGCAAGACCACGAATAATACTTTTTGCCCCTTGGCATAATAGCGTTTGTCTTCTTAATGTGATAATACGTCACAGAACGTGTTTACGTTCCTCCCGATGATGAGCTAAAATACAGAACATCAGTTGTTGTAACTTTAGTGGAAGAACACACCTTGCGCACCGGTTCGGATTAATTCAGTTATCGACTAAATGCCATTCACAGGTAATGGAGGTTAAAACAATTAAATTTTTCTATGAGTATCTCAATCTCAAATCTTTTTGTGAAAAGAATATTTTGTAATACATATACGTTTTGAAAGCGGCTCTGCTTTTAAAACTTTGGCTAACATTTGTACAAAATTTGGACACATCGGTTTTCTCCTCAGATCCATGTGTACAATTCCTGGACACAGAACATAGCAACGTTCTCCACAGCTTTGTACAAATATGGACACGCTATAATGGTATATTTATGGTTCTGTCTATAGTAGTGGGTCCAAGCAGTAAAAATATCATCTCGGGAAAGGGTTAGGTTACTATTGTCTTATTACTGGGGATATTATATTCAGTTATTACGTTTTTATGGAATATTAAAACAGTTATTATCTTCAAATAATGAACCAGCCGGCTGTATGACTTTTTTTTGAGCAATGTCTACAACGTTAATAAAAGAGAGTGAAATCGACTATATTCCACAGTGTGTTAATGACTACTACTAAGACATCGTTTCCACTGATTGATGTAGCGATATGAGATCGAAATGACAGCTGTTAGAGGAATGTCTTCTTTAGCAGTTATTCGTTTTGTATTTAAAGAGTTTAGGTCATTACTAATAATACTCAGTATTACTGACTTAATACGCCAGGGTTGCAAGAAACACCAAGAAATATTCTCCTATAGCTACTGTCGGTTTTTGGGGTTATTGCAGCTTACATATTCTACCTTCAGTTTAGCCTTTAATGTTCTATTACCACATTTCTATCAACCTCCAAAAGTCTCTTGCTGTGCAACATTATGTGCCAAATGTCTCATTCATCTAATCAGAAGATATTGTATCATCTTATCTTACTACAATAAATTTGAAAGCTGATCTATAGGCTAAATAAAAAATTGTTTTCAATCAGCTTTTAATAATAATAATTAATAATAAAGTATATTGTAAAACTGTTCTTAAATTAGGACAAACTATTTCTTATTACTCACAAAATGTATTCAGTGTTAACTCTGCGACAGTCACATGTCTAAGTCCAAAGTTATGTACGGCAAAGCTATCGTAACCCACGCATTGCATCAACGCTCTGCGCGAAAGTTTTGACAATTTGTGTTTCATGAATAAAACATTTCTGATAAAAGCTCTGACAAAAGCGAGCGTTATACTGATATCCTGGAGTTTATTAAATAAATATTTTCTTTTGATATATATTTTCTCTCAAATAAAAGTGATAATACTGCTGAACTCTTCTCTCTCTCTCTCTCTCTCTCTCTCTCTCTCTCTCTCTCTCTCTCTCTCTCTCTCTCTGCGTGATGAACATAAACGAGGTGAATTCCATACTGAACCGAATGATATATAATATTTTATTTAGTACATTTTTAAGTTATACTCATTTATTGTATATATCTAAGTGTACTTGGGACCTATTCGTACTTTTCATATCTTTTTAACTTGATTTAATCTCATAAAACTTTTTACATAATAGCTATCTGACCTTAGTCCCTTATTCTAACAAGAGAATAAATATACAAGTACAAATTTGATATTTGGAAAACTGCTTAACAATCCCCAAGTATTTCAAGAAGTATACAGAAAGAGTGAAACCAACTATTTCATTGTTATAATCAGTTTATTAGCACCAACCAACACAAATCCACTTAAAATGTAAAGCTATTTCAAAGCTACATTCAAAATACCTTTCTAAGCCTGGTACATACTCTAAATGGTCCTAGAGTAAAATAATCGTACCTAATGCTAGTTTGCGCAGAGGGTAAATTTTATAAGAGTAATTGCATTAAAATATGAAATTAGGTATCGTTGACGCTTCACGGTTGACATACTTCAAAGCTTCGCAACGTGATAGAGTAACAGAAGGATTTAAAGGGTTTTCGTGTAAGCGCCGAGCTCTTATTATATTAAAATTATCCGCTCCTGAAAAGCGCTCAACTGCATCCGGAAACGTTAGTCTTTTTGTCTAGTGGCGCTACGCTGCAACATGGTAATTAAACGATTTATTTTAGCGTGATTCGTTTAGTTTCATTATTGTAGGGGTTTGTGGGGTTTTTTTTTCATTAGTGTATAGAGTCATTAATTGTTAACTAAATAATATTGCGCATAAATGTTCTCAGGGAATCCGTCAGGATAATGGTTTGGTTGTGCATAGGGTAGGGGAGTGCCCTTTGTGCCTCTTGGCTACGACACTGAATGTTCTACTAGTTTCCTCGTATGTAAAACAGATAGTTTTTTTGGTAAGTAAAATAAATATATTCGCGATTATTAGTTTGATGATGTACTATCAATAGGCTTACGGCATTAAAGAAACCATAATGACCTTTTTACTGTCTATCTGGAATTATCCGATTTCATTGTCGATAACTGTGCCATAACAGCTAATGTAAATTATTAAAACATGAATTCAAGAAATATCAAGGGTATTAAAATAGTCCTATAAAAGTTGAATGTTTGCCCCATATGAATTTGAAAAAATGTCTGGTGAATAAATAAATATATAAGTCGCATATAAGTAATATTATTACTAACCCCTTAAAATAATAAAGAAAATAATAACAAATGTTCCTTTCTGATTCTTCTGATTCTTCCTATAGCTATTATAATTATTGTCAGTATTCACTACACTCATAAATAATATTAAAAAAATAGCAGTTTAATTTAAACAACAAAATAGAGAAAGTAACATAGCTAAAGACTGACAGAACTTCTAGTATATAAAATAGCATGTTATCATTTACCCTATTTAAATATAAGATATTTATGGATATACTAACGTTACCCGGCGCGCGTTGCTGCGCCCGAAATCATAATTTTTGCAAAATGAAAAGCAAATCAAAATCTAAATAATTATATTTCATTTACTGCAATGTTAGAGGATAGACAATGTTTTTCTTCATTTCATTAGGAGTATAAACATACAAATTTTAGAGTCCCAACACGTGAGAACGCAACATATATTTATACGTAGTAAAAGCTCGAATGTTCCAAATTTAATCCAGCAATGGTCAATGATTGTCCTTGTGCCTTGTTTATGGTTATTTCGAATGCAAATAGTAAAGAAATTTGAAGTCGTTTGAAATCAATAGATAGATCTGATGAAATCATCGGTATTCATGGAATTAAGACCTACTCTCCTTTGAATTTGCCACCTCTGATTTTTACCCGCATCAAGTCGGCTCAGTTTTTTTTTTTTTTTTGACTATTCTGGTTCTTTTTCTCGGCTTTAGTTGATTCAAATTTTGCTAGAATATTATCGACGATCCTACTTTTAAAATCAATAAGTGTGATAGCATTAATTGTACATATAATTTAACCATTTTAAACAGTTTAAAATAATAATTTATATATTTTTATTCTTACATCATGTTTATATTTTTTTAAAAATTGTTTTAGTAACGCTAGTGCAGATATACATTTAACAACAGACTTATTGAAAAGTGTACACTGACCCATCTTAAGCCTCTGAGGAGGATCCCTAAGGATGGATTTAAACCAAACCTCACAAAACCCATCCTAGAAATATGTTACAAAAACCTTCAAATATCATCAACATTTGTACAGCGGATTAAGATACATACATACATCGGTTTTTTAACCATCCTAAGAGTATGGGGCGGAGTTCTGTGGATGGATCTACACCAAACGTACCACGAATCATGCTGGGAATACGTTAAACAACCCCTATAAATTTCAATAACTTATATTCAGTACTGTAGGCGTTTATAAGACACATACATACACACATATATACATACATCGGTTTTTAAACGATCCTAAGCCTTTGGGGCGGAGGTCTGTGGATGGAACTTCACAAAACGTCACCGAAACCATCTTAGGAATAGGTGAAACAATTCCTCCAAATTACATTATATTCTGTTTAGCGGGTTAGACGACTATAAGACACAAAGATACACAAATACATATATACATCGGTTTTTGAACCATCCTAAGCCTCTAAATGCGGAACCCTTTGGATAGATTTATATATATATATATATATATATATATATATATATATATATATATATATATATAATACGTTTTCTTGTTTAATAATTTAAAACAACATAGGTTATTCAAATACAAGAATATTTATTAATTTATATCCAAAGCTTTTCGTTGGCAAACAGTACCAGCATCATCAGGAATGAAAATTACAATCAATGTAATTTGTAATTTTCATTCCTGATGATGTTGGTACTGTTTGCCAACGAAAAGCTTTGGATATAAATTAATAAATATTCTTGTATTTGAATAACCTATGTTGTTTTAATATATATATATATATATATATATATATATATATATATATTTATATATATATATATATATATATATATATATACATTCATCAGTTTTTGAACCATCCTAAGCCTCTGGGGCGGAGCCCTGTAGTTGGGATCTACACCAAACACATGAACTGTATAGGTAATATGTTATTAATAAAATCTGTCCGAATTTCATTAATTTACCGTTGTTCATTTGTTTAGACATTCATAAGATACATACATACACACTTACATATATATACATGGGTTATTGAACAATACTAAGCCTCCGGGGAGGGGTGCTGTTAATGGATCTCTACCAAACCTCATAAGAACAGGGAAGAGGTCAAACAATACCTCTAAATATCATTAACTTCTGTAGAGCGGTTTAGGCACCCATAAGATACATACATCGGTTTTTGAACATTCCTAAGCCTCTGGGTCGAAGCACTGTAGATGGATCCGCAACAAACGTCACAGCGGTTGTATACTTCTGTAGAGCTTTTTAGGCGCACATAATATACATACATACACACATACATATATACATCGGTTTTTGAACCATCCTAAGCCTCTGGTGCGCATTATTGTAGACGGATCTACCCCAAACGTTACAGGAACCATCCTGGGAACATGTTAAACAATCCCTCCCAAATATAATAACTTCTGTACAGCGGTTTAAGCGTCCATAAGACACAAACATACACGCATACATATATACATCGTTTTTTGAACCATCCTAAGCCTCTGGGGCGAAGCCCTGTAGAACGATCTACACTACACTTCACAGGAACCCTTCTGGAATCATGTTGAACAATCCCTCCCAATTTCAAAAACCTTCTTTCAGCGGTTTAGGCGTCTATATAATACATACATACACAAATACATACATACTCACAAACATTCCTTTTCATAGATATAGAAAGGTCGTTTCATTTGACAATGGCTTAAACGTTACCTCAAATAAAGATATAGGGTGCTTTTAGTGTTGGAGGAGTTTATTATATGCGCCATGTTTGGCTATTACAAATCTTAGTCTAAAAACCTTTAGATGAAAAAATAATCATCAGTCGTTGACAAACAACAAACAAATAACATATACAGATTATCTTATTTCGAAACAATGTATCACCATTAGATATCTTCCAAATAATACATTTTCCTTATGCTTTTTGATGGGACTGCCCTTGTAATTTTTCATCGATTTTTTTATAATTACTTTCTCAATTAATATCTTGTAATTGGTATTTCTGAAAATATCATATTTTTTATATTTATTTACCAGTTTACAGGCAGTAAATAAATTCCGATTCTTCTACTTAATTCAAAGTTGAAGTTGAAGTACGAACTTGATGGGAAGTGGTTCAGTATCGATCCCTGTTTAACAAGGACCGTTTCATGGTTCTCACTACCACTGAAACTCCCTTGTCCATCGTCGTTTTGTATTCATGCCACTAGGCTTTGTCGACTTACGGTTTACAAATTGGATGGAATTATAAGGGTAATTTAGTATCAAATCCAAACGAAAAAAAATAATAAGTTATAAATCTCCTTGCTCTACTACGCTAATATTAAAGGCAAAGTAATAAGGTATTTACACTTAAAATGTGTCACAGTGTTAAGTAATTAAATGTGACATTAAGAGTACTGTATAAAAAGGGCATTACCGCGGGAGCTTTAAAGTTAAAGAGAAAGATATAAAATATCTTAATAGCCTTCTAATGATACTGAAACATTTGCTTTTAAAATACCTTTAGATATTAAACGTAATTTGCATTTTGAACCATCGTGAGTGATTGTACTACCTACTGACTGTAAAAACATACTAATTTATTTTTAGGCATTATTTTTAATTTAATTTGTATTTTTTCTACTTTATTACAGTTAATATGATAAAACTTTATGAATGACTATGTGTATAATGTGGGTGTAACGGATCATTGGACACTCCATTCTATGCGTTATGCTGCTGCATCATGACGGCGAGAAAGAACTGAAAGTTTAAATTAGAGGAGGTTAGTTCATTTCTCACATAATTAAGTCAATACGTTTCGATCATTTACTTGTTTTTGTTGGCAAAAGTTCGTTCACTTTCATCTCCTTTAAGATGTGGCCTATATCGGGTTCACTAAACATAAATACCCCCTGCTCCGAGTATCAGGAAAACTCTACGTTCGTTCCTTCTACGCTTTCATTTCACCGCTTGTCTTACCCTCCATCTTACACTTTGGCCAACGACCATAGTCAGATCCCTGTTACTTTGAGGGATTAGGTCACCCACTTGTATTCTACGACCTTAAGTAACGATTGAAAAAAGAACAAGTTTAACAAAAATATTTGAATCTATTTTAGCACTTACAACACCAAATCCGCTACATGCAGGCTACTACTTTAATAGATTTCATAAGATTCCGGGTAGAAAAAACCCTAAAATCAATACATGGTAAATAGTAAGACTATGAATAAAGTAAAGTATAACTTATTGTGTAAATTCTATACTTGAGAACAACCCTAATTGAGTTGAGTGCGATTAATGATTCCATGTGAGATAACGTCCACTTCAGAATATCAAATATTTTACTGTTATTGACTTAATTTTATCTCAGGACTACAGTAGAGTAATATGTGTCAATCAAAGGTCCCTTAAACTTCCTGGGACATTTACTTTTATATCCTGAACACCATTTACCACTGTAACGGTTTTTTGTGGGTGTTGTTCTATAAAATCATCACAAAAGAGCGATCACTAGCTTCACGTTTACTCGTAAAACATCACTAGTACGAAATGTTAGGCATCTACATCTTTAGTATAAATGTCCATCCCCTGGATTGTATTCTTTTGAAAACTATTTGTATTCAAGATTTTCCTTATATTTGAGATTTGAGACACAGTGACGTACAGCGAGGTTTTTATAACACGTTAAATTTTATATCTGCATTTTACATTATCTTTGTTTATTTTGCTCCATTTCTAGCTATCACTGTCCTAACCCCACATAAATTATTGCTTGATTAAACTTATAATATACTTCTACAGTGTAATAAATTATAATTACATGCTCTAAGAAACCTTCTTCCTATCCTTCGTTAACAATATTATTATTCACATCAATGTATTCGAATTGCCTATCCAGCGCCTAGTTTTGCCAGAATGATTCTGCAACATATAGGTAATTTGTCGACCCATCCTCAAGATAATTGTGGCTTATTTGTTCTACCGATCTACTGTAAACCGTAACACTTATTATATACATTATTCCTTATTTATATTTCCTTATTTATATTTATTATTTTATATAGTGAATTAAAATAATCCAGGTTTTTAAGCATATTTGTCATGAATTTTATAATTATAGCAGTTTATTTTCCAATACTATCTACGATTTTAAATTTTCTTAGTGCAATCCTTGTGATTGCAAGATTGTATGTTTATTATAAATATGAAATATACATATCTTTATTTATTCATGCATATTATAATACCGAAACAGTTATTGCGAAAATGGCAAAAGTTTTTCCGGGTATAATTGATTTTTTAGCATTTGATGTTGTACAACGTTTTAGAATATTCAAGTATATATACCCTACATAAACTAAGGGAACACTCTATACGCCTGTTATCCAAGAACTTATCGAATAGACACTTGGTTAATAGTAGGGATTAATAGTATGTCACTACTCTACAAGTCATAGCCTTGTGCTTTACCCAAGTCCTAAATCACGGGGGTTCATATTCTTATCTTAACCTTTTATAACTCACCCTAAAAATGAACATCCCGTAGAAAATAGACACTTCTCTCTAACCCTGATATTACAGGTCCATACAATATATAGACCTGGTCAGCACACACGCTCACATACACCACTTGTTTTCTTCAGACCCTTAGTAATTGTTTGTAAAAAATTATAATCAGCAATTAGAGTTATAAGCAATAGTTAGAACTAGTTCCGATAGTTACGTTAGAGCGCAGCACCCCGCAGGAGATAATTTACCATTTGTTTGAGATTAGTTAGGTCAGATCAGATCAGGGCCGATAGTTACGTTATAGCGCAGCACCTCGCAGGAGATAAGTTACCATTTGTTTGAGATTAGTTAGGTCAGATCAGATCAGGGCCGATAGTTACTTTAGAGCGCAGCACCTCGCAGGAGATAAGTTACCATTTGTTTGAGATTAGTTAGGTCAGATCAGATCAGGGCCGATAGTTACTTTAGAGCGCAGCACCTCGCAGGAGATAAGTTACCATTTGTTTGAGATTAGTTAGGTCAGATCAGATCAGATATTAATTGTATATATTTCTTCGTAACATAATTTGATACAGGGGTATTACTAAGAGTTCATTATCTTATTTTTTTACCGGTCGAATTGGATCTAAACCTCCAGAGTAGAAAATGTCTTTAAACCCATCCACTGACGAGATGGCCTGTATAATATATTTAACCAAGAAAATATTTGAAATTTTAACTATACTTGAAAATTTATTTTAAGAAATATATCTATTCTATTACAAAATATCTTTATTTTTAAATCAAAGAGAAGATATAATCTACTAAATTACATGTAATGAACTTGTGTTGTTAACCTAGGAAAATATAATTACTCGTATGTTTGTTGCAGTTTATGTAAACGTAGTTTTACCTGAGATGCAGTAATGACCTTGTTATTCCCGACTCCAAATAACGAAGTGGGATATTACAGGTAATGTGTTAGTATTACAATTATAATTTAATTATAATTAATTTCTATTGCATTGTGTCACTGACCAGGATCCGAGGAGGAGATAATCTACCCCTCCCACAGGCGGGACACACTTGTGATGTACTTAGAACGCTAACACTTGTATAATAATGTTACTAAAACTTCACTAGAACACTTAATAATGACTCAAGAGTTCACTTGAAGTTAACCAAAAAGATATATAGGAAGCTAAACACGTTCACTTTAATATTCAAGATCATAATAAATAAGTAAGATAACAAGGTTAAAAGATAACTTGTTTGGATTTTAAATAAAACGTCAAGAGGAAATACACTTGAATGAAACATAGTGAAATGTAGGAGGCGCTACAAGTAGATTATTTCGAATATTAATGTGTGACATTATTAAATAAACACTTGACATGTTGAACATTTAAATGTGCGACATTTAAACATTAACAACGACAAGAGCAGACTTAATACAACACTAAACGACAAACGAGAGGGCTCACATAGCAGAGATGAACCACACAGGTTACTAGATGAAGGTGGTATTATAATTGAATTTTCTTAAATATTAACTATCAATAAAAGATGCATAACATCAACGGAATCATGCGCATTGATGTAGTGATATGAGATCAAAATGACAGCTGTTAGAGGAATGTTTTCTTTAGCAGTTATTTGTTTTGTAATTAAAGAGCTTAGGTCACTATTCCTAACACTTAGTATTACTGACTATATACACGAGGGTTTCAGAAATTCTTAGAAACTACCAAATTAGGTAAACTATCTTTACCGATGCTACAAAACTGGTTAATTGTCTTTCGTTCTTCTTCTAAATGAATAAAAAGAAACAATGTTGTTGTATTTTCTATACGAAAAGAAAGATTCTCCTATAGCTACTGTCGGTTTTAGGGGTTATTGCAGCTGACATGTTTAGCCCTCAATGTACCTCATTTCTATCCACCTCCAAAACTATGTTGCTGTGCAACATTATGTATCATATGTCTCATTCACCTAATCAGATGAGATTGTATCATATATCTTACTATAATAAATTTGAAAGATGATCTATAGGCTAAATAAACCTATTGAGTTGTTTTCAATCAGCTTTTAAAAATAATAATTACTAATGAAGTATATCGTCAGACTCTTCCTTAATTAGGACAAACTATTTCGTATTACTCACAAAATGTATTCGGTTTTAACTCTGCGACAGTCACATGTCTAACTCCAAAGTCACGTACGGCAAAGTTGTCGTAACCCACGCATTGCATCAACGCTCTCTGGCGGAAGTTTTGACAACTTGTGTGTCATGAATAAAACATTCTTGCTAAAAGCTCTGACAAAGTGAGGGTTGTACTAATATCCTGGAATTCGATAAATAAGAGTTTTCTTTGCATATATTTTCTCTGAGATAAGAGTGATAATGTAGCTAAACTCTCTCTCTCTCTCCCTCTCTCTCTCTCCCTCTCTCTCTCTCTCTCTCTCTCTCTCTCTCTCTTTCTCTCTCTCTCTCTCTCTTTCTCTCTCTCTCTCTCTCTCTCTCTCTCTCTGCGTGATGAACATAAACGAGGTGAATTCAAAACACTGAACCGATTAATATATAATATTTTATTTAGTACATTTTTAAGTTATACCTATTTATTGTATATATCTAAATGTATTTCGGACCTATTCATACCTTTTCATATCTTCCTGTCGTTGATTTAGTCTCATACAACTTTTTACATAATAGCTATCTGACCTTAGTCTCTTATTCTAAAGAGAGAATATATATACAAGTACAAATTTGATATTTTGAAAACTGCTTAACAATCCCCAAGTATTTCAAGAAGGGTACAGAAAAAGTGAAAAAGACTATTTCATTGGTATAATCGGTTTAATAGCACCAACCGTCACAAATCCACTTAAAATGTAAAGCTATTTCAAAGTTACATTCAAAATATCTTTCTAAGCATGGTGCATACTCTAAACTGTCTTAGAATAAATTAAGCGTTCCTTGTGCTAGTTTGCACAGAGGGTATATTTTATAAGAGTAATTGCATTAAAATATGAAATTCCGTATCGTTGACGCTTCACGGTTGACATACTTTAAAGCTTCGCAACGAGATAGAGAGTCAGAAGGATTTATAGGAATTTCGTGCAAGCGCCTAGATCTTATTAAATTAAAATTATCCGCTCCTGAAAAGCGCTCAACTGCATCCGGAAACGTTAGTCTTTTCTTTTTTTTAGTGGCGCTAAGCTGCGACATGGTATTTAAATGAATTATTTTGACGTGGTTCGTTTAGTTTTATTATTGTAGGGGATGGTGGGGAAATTTTTTTCTTATTACTGTCTGGAGTCATTCATTGTTAAACTAAATACTATTGCGCATAAATGTTATCAGGGGCTCCGTCAGGATGATGGTTTGGATTGACACGTCCGTGGGGGAGGGGGTTTAGTTTAAAACCTTCTTGGGGAAATTTTGAACATTTCTATATCTATAAATCATACTTTATGCTGTTTTGGGTATTTAAAAACTACACAATTGATAGGCCGTTGAGAAACTGTTTTCCTAAAAACGTACCGCTGTTTTATAGGTTATTATTTTCTCATAAAATTTAGGGATTAGAGTGGAAAGTGCCCTCAGTGCCTCCTGCCCTTTACACTGAATGCTCTACTAGTTAACTCGTAGGTAAAACAATTATTTCTTTTTTTTTTGTTAAGTAAAACAAATATATACGCGATTAACAGTTTGAAGATGTACTATGGCTGCCGGAATAGGTATACGGCAATAAAGAATCAATACAGGACTTTTACTGTCCATCTAGAATGATCAGATGACACTGTCGATAAATGTGCCATAACTGTGAATGTAAATTATTATAACTTGAATTGATCAAAATAACTAGAAGAAACAAAAACTAAAAAATTAAACAAGGCTAATGGATCTTTCGCTATTTCAATCGTTAGTAATTTCAACGTCACGTTTATTTATCACAAGTTCTAAACCATTCATACTGCTATTTTATTGTGAATATTTTTTAACGTGTTTGATTCAGGCACTATTATATATATATATTTAACGTTATCCATTGTTAAGGTGCAATTGGTGGTTATCCATTGTTAAGGTAAAATTATTGCACTTAATGGTGGATAAAATTACTTACATAGTAATATATTAACTTCATATATATATATATATATATATATATATATATACATCCCGCTATCAATATGGCAGCATTTCATTTTGCAACCATATGGCAGCCACTTGAAAGAGTGAAGTATATATGTTTTTCGTCGTGTATAATTTATTTCTAATAAACATGATACTACTCCATGTACTTTAATTTTATAAAATCTTAAAAATACACAATTGACTGAAGTACTATCAATACGACAGCATTTCATTTAGGCATCAATATGGCAGCCAGTGTATATTTTCGTTCAGTCTAATAACTATATGGCAGCCGGTGTGTATATTATTCCCACACTACTAACGATACGAGAACCAACAGTGTTGCCACTATGGTGCGACTATCTGACTAGTCAAATGTTTAGACTCTAAGACACGTGTGTGTAATCACGGTAAAAACACAAACATTAGTATGGCCCTTCTTCGTTTCAGCTGGCCAATTATTTACTCAACTCACATAAGTCTTAGTTGTTAGTTTTCATAAACGTGTACAACTATCGAAAGCTGACGGGGATACAAGAGTGTGCCTCTACAGGAGTAGCAAAAGGATCAATTAGGGTAAAATATCGGAACAAAAAAAAAGGTAGGAAATAATCAATTGGGATGTTTTTAAGGATGCTGAGTTCACTACTGTGAACAAAATTAAACGGGGATGAACGGGTGGGGCTCTATAGGAGTTATAAAGGAGTGACTTGGGGTCAAAATGACAGAAGGCAAAAAAAACTAGAAAATTATCAGTCGGAGGGTTTTAATGGTGCTGAGTCTTTTACCGTTATCGAACGTAATGGGGATACACAGGTCCCTCTATGGGAGTAGCGAATGATGAATTGGAGTATAAATGTGAGAAGGCAAAACAAAGCTAGAATATGATCAATCTTAGTGTTTTGGAGGTAGCTGAGTCCAATACCGTCTTCCATATTAATCGGGAATGCACGGATGTGGCTCTACGGGAGTAGAAAAGGGGTGAATTGGGGTACAATTGTCAGAAGACAAAAAAACAATTGAAAATGATCATTCGGGTGGGTTTTAATGGTGCTGAGTCTTTCACCGTTATCGAACGTCAATGGGGATACGCGGGTGACCCTCTATGGGAGTAGCAAATGATAAATTGGGTTATAATTGTTAGAAAGCAAAAACACAACGAGAAAATAATCAAACGTAGTGTTTTGGAGTGTGCTGAGTCCAATACCGCATACAATATTAAACGGGGATGCTCGGTTGTTGCTCTACGAGAGTAGGAAATTGGTAAATTGGGGTAAAATTGTCAGAAGGGAAAAACAAATTTTACATGATCACTCGGGAGGTTTTGGAGTGTGCTGTGTTTTGTGCCGTTATCGAACGTCAATGTAGATGCACGTGTGATCCTCTATAGGAGTAGCAAATGATGAAATGGAGTATAATTAATTGTGACATGGCACAACAAAGCTAGAATATGATACATCGTAGTGTTTTGGAGGGTGCTGAGTAGAATACCGCCTTCAATATTATAATGGGATGGCTCTACGGGAGTAGAAAGGGGATGAATTGGGGTAAAATTTTCAGAAGGCAAAAAAACAATGGAAAATGATCACTCGGGTGTTTTAAAGGTGCTGAGAATTTTACCGTTATCGAAAGTCAATGGGGATACACGGGTGATCCTCTATGGGAGTAGCAAATGATGAATTGGAGTATAAATCTGAGAAGGCAAGACAATGCTAGAGTATGATCAAACGTAGTGTTTTTTAGGTTGGTGAGTCCAATACCGTCTTCCATATTAATCGGGAATGCACTGGTGTGGCTCTACGGAAGTAGAAAAGGGATAAATTGGTGTAAAATTATCAGAAGGCAAAAAAACAATTGAAAATGATCATTCGGGTGGGCTTTAATGGTGCTGAGTCGTTTACCATAATCGAACGTCAATGAGGATACACGGGTGACCCTCTATGAGAGTAGCAAATGATGAATTGGGGGTATAATTGTGAGAAGGCAAAAAAAACTAGAAAATGATCAATCGTAGTGTTTTGGAGGGTGCTGAGTCCAATACTGTCTACATTATTAAACAGGGATGCTCGGGTGTTGCTCTACGAGAGTAGAAAATTGCTAAATTGGGGTAAAATTGTCAGAAGGCTATATATATATATATATATATATATATATATATATATATATATATATATATATATATATATACAGTCGGCGCCGCTTATTGTGATCATATTTGTCAGAAGCATATTTTATAACAATAACCGAACGATAACAATAACCGAACGCCTAATCAAGATGTAGTCTACAGCCGTACTGCATTGAACTTACTGTGTTATTGCCACAACTGTTTGTTCTGAACGATCCTACCTTTAAGCCTATCATTACATCAAGTAATTCTAATTCTGTAACACTATAATTAAACTGTACTTACCAAATTTTGATGCTATTCCGGACAGTTTTATGTACAGTAGTAGAATTTCTGTAATTTAGTTTTTTACTTGTTAAAATTAGTAGGCATATTTCATGTCAGTTTATTTTATTCCACTGTAGATTTCTTTTAAACACTGAATCTAGCATAATTGAAAAAAATACAGTATATAGAACTACGTAAAACACTTGATTAAAACATTTTAACACATAAAACTTCATTATAAAACACTTCAATCTTATTTACCCTTCAAATTTACATTTACTTTTTCTTGAAGAATTCCTCTATATGAGACTGTCTGTAGTCTTCTCGTAAAATATTGTTTATAAATTGTTCATATTCATAACGTTTGTTGAAATTTTCTGCTTTTTGTTGAACAAACTGCCTTAGAATCTCAAGAGCTTGGTGAACTTCCTGCTTAGATCTTTGCGGTACACATTTATCATTTTCGTCATCGTGCCTTCTTCTTCTTCAGTAACTTTTTATGTTGAAGCAACTACCTCACAAATATCGTCCTCAGTCATTTCCGCTGCTGTTTCAATACTATCATCAACTTCTATCCACTCAGTAAATTCTCTTAAGGACAAATCGAAAGGCTTCAAGTTCTCTTCAGAGTCTTCCTCAGATGTAGCTTGCTCTTGATTTTCTTCAACAAAAAAACCACCTTTTCTATGGCAATTTTCACAGTTTTTTCAGAAACTTCATTCCAAGATTTTGCTATCAGATGAATTGCATCGAGTAAAGAAGTTTTTTTAGCCAATTCATTTGAGGTAAGGGTTTGAAATTCATCGATATTTTCTATAATTCTAGCACGCATCTCTCGTCGATAAAAACTTTTGAGATTTTAATTATGCCTTGGTCACATGGCTGAATAATTGATGTAGTATTGGCCGGAAGATAAATCACTTTGATGTGTTTTAGCATAATGCTTATGTTATTATGTGTAGTGCAGTTGTCTAGTAGAAGGGCAATGTTGCGTTTGAGGCTGGTATCCCAATTAGTCAACCATTCATTAAAAATTTTTAATGTCATCCAAGCATTGGAGTTTGAATGATATTCAAGCGGTAGCTTTTTGATACCTTGAGGCTTTAAAATCCTGTTTTCCTATTTTTTTGGCAAGATCCTCAGCTTTTAGACGCATTAGTGGGCCGTCAACTCGAGCATCTTTTTCGCGAACATTTTTAAACCACAATTTCAAAGCTAATTCCACTTGCGGATCCTTCCCAGAACGATGTCTTTTGTTGTCAACATTTGCATTACACTTTGATAATGACAAGATTTTTTCTTTGTTGTTCAATATTTTACGTAAGAGAGGTTGAGAAACGCCAAGTTGAGAATCAGCGTTTCTTTGACTCATTTTTGGTAATTTACTGTACCTATCTAGAATATCAAGTTTTTGTTTAAGACTTAAATCGCGTCGTTTCTTTTGAGATTCGGACATCTTGCTATACTGTCCTTTGAAACTTCAAGTGACACTAAACTCTACAAAACAAACGAAAAAGATCTTTAAAAATTAAGTTATGTAAAGTCACACTGAAATACTGTAATAAACGTTCATAAAAAATCACTGTTAAAAAATACAGTAGGACTGTACTGTAAATGGTTCAGTAGTAACATCAACTAATTTAACAAACAACTAAATTCGACTAAGCGAGGCTAGGGTGTTTGCGTAAACAAAGAGTAAGGGAGACATTCTGAGAACTGTGCTAAGTGCTAAAACCGTTATAAAGTATTTCTGTCATTCTAAAAATAAACATTCTATGAATTGGGCGTCATTTTGTGTTGCACGTGCTGTTTACACTACTTTGTAGACATTTTTACTTGGTCTATGCTAGTATACGTTGACGCATATGATTTTGAATGGCAAATTAAATGATAATAATAAGCGAACAGATGATTACAATAAGCGGCCTAATTACAATGTATTAATATACGTCCGTGTTTGTTTTTCAATGAAACGATAACAATAACCGAATGATAACATTAACCGTGCCCACAATAAGCGGTGCAGACTGTATATATATATATATATATATATATATATATATATATATATATATATATATATATATATATATAAAGATCTCTCGGGGAGTTTTAATGGTGCTGAGCCTTTTACCGTTATCGTTCGTCAATGGGGATATACGGGTGATCCTCTATGGGAGTAGCAAATGATGAATTGGAGTATAGACCTAATTGTGAGAAGGGAAGGTAAAATAGAGGTAGAATATTATGACTTGTAAAGTGAAACATTCAACCAAATAAAATTTTATTTTGGTATTTTTATCTTTTGGAGGGGATGAACTAGCTGAAGTAAACAGATACTATCATGAAGTAACTATAATGGTCCCTATCACAAGATTAAAACTGATAATACTGAATGATGTGGTCATCCTTTCAGAGATCGAAAATAAACATTACACAAACATGTACATGACGGGTTCGATCCCAGGCGCTACTTGGTCACGTGTTACAATGTGAAATTTATACCGTCATTTCTCCCTCTACTTTCAACATACAACCACACGGGACGTTTCTTTACAATCAGTTTCGTTTCGGCTACAATAGTACATAGTTGTCTTAAGTTGTCTTAGAAATTGTCACACTGATTGTTAAAATTCTAATATTCGTTATTTTTAATATGAATTAACGAAATGAAACTTAACAATTTTATTGTTTGTAATAAAAACAAATATCCACAAATAAATTTAAACCCTCAATTTAATTCTTTTCTTTATTTAGGCTAGTACACACGCCACTGTCTTATAAAAGGTATTACTCTCTTTGACGTATGTTTTGATAAAAAAAAGGAGGCACTTGCTAAACCTATGCTTTACGGGTCGCGTTCCTCGTGTCGGTTTCTTCCAGGTCATTGGAAAAAATTAAAAATAATAAAACCACCGCCGCTAGGTTGCTATTTTAAAATTTTTCTGCCCCATTGAAGGTGTTCAGTGCTCTGTCGAATATTAGGAATAGTTCTCCAGTTCTATCAGTAAACATAGTGTCATAGTAACAAAAATACAGGAGTGCAATTAGACGATTGTATTGTGAATCAGCAGGTTAGGTGTAGACCGGTATACATCGATCCTCTGGATTGGTTACATGTTTTCAATACCCTCAATAGATCTGCAACTAAATGAACGGTTTCATCTTTCGTGTTACAATCTTTTAAAAATTTTTGCAGTTTAAGAACGATTTTGCAGAATTTTTAGACTAATACATCGAATTTTCTTCAACATTTCTTCTTCAGTGAATTAAAAAATGAAAATTTCAATTTTAAGTGCTTTTAAAAAAATAATAAAGGGTTGGCATAAGGTTTATTTACAGTAAGTTTTTAAAGTTAGGCCTATAGTAGAAAAACAACAAATATTGTATCACCTTTACCTCAGGTAGGTAACCTGAAAATCTACCTATATTGTACATTGTAAATAAAAGAAGGCTTTTATTTGGTCGAATCTCATCTAATGTTAATTTCTTGTTCACGTAGGCCCATCGAACACGTCTATATTTTATAGGTTCAAACGAGCACAAATTAATATTTTCGGGTAAAAACATAAACATTGAAATAATAGTATTTCTGTACTTACGACAGCCAAATGTAACCAAAAAACTGTTTTATTTTTCTGTGAGCATATGCTTTATAAGGGTGCATATAGTATTCTAACAAGGAGTAAAATTTTCACGAAGATATAATATTTTATCAAGATAAGGGCAAAACATTTTAAGTATTTATATAAGGATTCATGTATCATAGGTGGTTTTCTGCCAATAAAACTAGAGAGCAGTTCAGGCGGTTTAAGCAATGGTAAATATTTAAACTTCTTTAATTCTACATCTCTAAAGAATGTATGTAAGGATATAGTTCTTCCCAATGTGTAATGCATTGTAGGTATCATGGTGAAAAACGATTTCGGTAAGCAATGTAATACATCTATTTTATTTATCCACCATATTTGATTTGTCATAGGTTGTTATAGGTACAATTGTGTTTGAGTAAAGACCTATATTTTCTAAAAGTTCTTCTTTAACTACATTCATTAAATTTTCCTGGTAGTCGTTGTTGGCAGGTTAAAAAATTTATTTAATTCCTCCCTTAGATATTTTCCGAAAGGATGAGATTTCACCTTGATTGTGATGTTACTTTCATCAAGACACGTTGAATGCACCTGAATATATATCTGATAAGAATTAAATATATTTTAATCTTCTTCTTTAATTCTATCTTTAACCGTATCCCTCCTGGCTCGCATATCTACAATTTGATTTATTATTATTATTATGCTGAAACAATTTACAAATATTTTGGCGAATATAGCTGAGGAACCAGTCTTCAAAAACTAGCTGTAAAATAGCGTTATGCAGAGTGACAGAATGAAATTAGTCACTATGATGGTATTTCTTGTTAAAAAAACAAGACGTAAAAGATAATGACTGTTTTGTAGATTTTTTTCACTTTAAAAAATCTCTCCGTTCTTCGGTTGACATGTTACATACATTTTTATAGTTAGTATCAGAATGATTTTAGTTGGTTCGGCTGTGTCTGATCTCAAGACAAAGTCTGCTAATACTCAATCACTTCTCAAAACTGTCTCCTTTGTTATATATTTTACGAATCCTGCCACTAGCAATACCAGTTAATAAATAACTCCTAATTACAAACTTAATATTTCAATTTGAATATTCTCTATTCTTCGTTGATAGAAAATTACTTCAGTTAAGCAACCTAACCAAGTGCTTTTAAAACGTTTTGTAGTCAATCTTTAGACGTTGATAATCATAAATATTTACTACCGATGATCACGGTAATTGTTCACTATACTTTAGATTTACTGATAATCTCGTTTTATGTTTATGGTAGGCGAACCAAAGGACTATCTACGATCAAAACATTGGGCGTCCTGATAAAGATTACAACGGGCATCAGCTTTTATTTAGCTATAATTGCCGATACTTGTATGGTATTCATATTGTAATGTATCCCCGCAAGCAAGATTCAGTACAGTAGTCTTGGAGAGCCAAGCAACATTAATTTATGTATGTACTGTAATCAATAAAGTTCTACATACGTATTTTGTACATTCTTAATTATAGTATTAGGGTTCATTAGAACTCCTGTTTTTTTTCTAGTGTACAGGAAGCTATTTCCGTGTAATCCAAGTTTTCGGTAATCCGACGGTGTCTCGGTGCCATCTACCTCTAATTATCCATGTACTACTGTATTTGTTTCCGTACCAATGATCACCATACTTGAAACAGTTTTTCATGCAACTCTAAAGTGAGTGAAAATCCCATAGATATTAAAGTTACTCTTGGGACTAGAATATCGAGGATAAACATAATAGATTTATTATATTGCTTACCGAAAACGTTTTGATTCCTAGCTACACTGCAATATACATTGGGAAGAACTATATCCTAACATATAATCTTCAGAGATGTAGAAATAAAGAATTTTAAATATTTACCATTGCTTAAACCGACTGAACTGCTCTCTAGTTTAATTGGCATATTAACACCTATGATACATGTATCCTTAAATAAGTACTTAAAAAATAATTTGCCCTTATGGTCATAGAATATGTGTATATATCCACGTGTTCTTTCTTATCTACATTATTTATATCTTTCAAACTATTTTTGAGTATTTGGATGAAAAAAATATATATAATGTTATTACTGATAAAAATGATGTTGTATGGCCTATAAATAACGCTAGTTCTTTAATACCTTGGTCATTCATTTGGAAGAGTTGAGATATCGTTGCCAAGTGTTTCATTAGAGTCCTCGATGTAAGTACTTCAGGAATTTGTAAATATGCTATTTTAGGACATACAGCTGTGGATTCGCGGCCTTATCTTAGAGAGAACTATGCTATGTATTTACAGACACATTTCTGATATGGAAACATAAACAGCCGACACTCCGAAAGCCATTCTGACGCGTTTGTTTACTTGATGACCAAACTTATCTTAATGTTCCGGTCAATGCATCTCGTTCTTTTCCCTTGGTGCTCTTAGATACTATAGGATCGATAAAGTATTTATTTTTTAACTTAACTTGCTTTTCAAATTAATTGCATCTCTATCAGATTTTAAAAATCTAAAAGTGACTATTATTTGCTGTATATTCTTACAATTTGGTAACATTGCAAACATGGTAACACTAGTCTGCAACACATGTATTAACAGATGTAACACTTAATATGGCCTACGCCATATATATTCACTAAAGGTTAATACCAATGTATTCAATAAACTTATTAATAAAATAAAATATAGACTACCAGCGGCTAAAGACGAGGATAGAAACAAATGTTTCCGTCTTTATACGACCATTTTGACGTTGGGAGAAAACCACAAAGTATTTACGTTTACGCCGTATGTAAATGAGAGATAGGGTGGAAAAGATAGAATGCAGAAAGTCAGTTTTCCGGGCCTTCGTCCACGAGAGTACTTGTCGAGTTCGAGCCTTTATCTTTATGTGGCTTGGACCTATGTTTGTTTACACCAGACAGCCTGATATCGTAATATAAACTGACAACACTTGCACATATGTCATTTAGGTACAGATTTTACACAGCGGCTCAGAACATTCTAGACATACTGGCTGTACAAAGACAGCTTACAAAGTGTAACTAGTCTTTCTACTTTTTGTTGCTGGACAAATTCTACATTGTTTATAACAATGTATCTATACAAATGGAAAAATTTGTAAATTTCAGGAGGTTGCAGTTTTTCGAAATCATCTTCATCGTCTGATGCACTTCATTGCGATTCGGTATCATGATCTTTTGCTCAATTACTTCTTTACTCTGTTGCACAATTCCCCTATTCTCGTTGATGCCTTCTAAAAGTTGGTCATTAGATACAGCACCTGAATCACTGTCTGCTTCGGATAACCCGTCGCTGATGGTCAGGCACGATGACGGTAGTTAAAGATTAAGCTTGGAATTTGTAGATATTGGCATAATAGGTTTTCTGGATATATAAGCTGATAAAGATAAGTCGATGAAATGATGTGGGTCAAAAATTTCTCTTTGTCGTTTATTCTAAGTTGTATAAAGGTTGAAAAAATATAAGGTCTACTTATTTATAGTTTTTTTTTAATTTACGGTTATAGTAGAAGTTTTTCATTAACTGATGGCTGAAAAGTCATTCCGCTGCCCCCGCTAACGATACCATCCTTTTTAAGAGAACAAAAGAAAATAACACGAAAAGAGAAGAAAATTAATTACCCGAAGAAGAATGAGAAAACAAACATTAATGTTTATATTTCTTGTTTATATTTCTTTAGTCCAAAATGTTTTCTTTAATGGTTAGCATTTCTAATGTATTCATACAGTGCTTATGTTTTCTCTCTATGGCCTAAAACGTAGTCGTTTGCAAACTGGGTTTCTACATCTACATCCAGTAGTGTATTCGAGTTTATGTGTCCAAACAAAACTTCATACGGCGTTAACTTAGTAACTGAGTGTATGCTATAACTGCATATTTTACTTTTTTTAATATATTGTCTTTTTTGAATTCAGTTTGGTTTTTCAAAAGTTATGAGTTCTACTAAAGTGTAATGAAACCTTTCACGTAATCAGAGTAAATTATTCTTGTATTTGGGAATTGTCTTATTTCTTTATATATGTGTGAAGGAATATTGTGAACATGACTAAATAAAATGTGTACTAGAATAAAATCCTGCTTACGCAGATTTTCCATTGTGCAGCTGGTGAGGCAGCTTAAGTTTAGTGTGTAACAACTCCTGTACAAGAGAGTCGTCTCCACTCCAACTGAATGAACATCAGTTGTATTTGTAACTGTATTTATTGAGCAAAATTAATGTAACAGTTTCCTAAATCAAATGTTTGTTAATTAATAAAAGGTTTATAACAATAAAATTATTTTTAAAAACCTTTCAAGCTTAATAAAACAGGTAGCTGGCGCAATCTTGGGAAAATCAGTGGTTATAATTTTTTTCGATATTAATCGTTAACCGAGATACTGCAACCCCGATAAAACTGCAGAATGCATATCTGTAACGATATCGGGAAAACTTAATAGAGTGCATATCTATTACGAACACGTGAGAACATCGTGACAGAAGAAAGAATAACTTAGAGTGAAAGTGCTAATTGTTCAGTGTCAATACGCGTTGTGTTCCCACTGTAACAAATGAGCAAAGTATTTTGGATTTTACTGTAAGTAGATCCTAGAAAATATTATTAAGAAAAGTGTTATACTTTTAATATATTATTGATTTTATTTTTTATTATTTTTGAAATAATAATATAAAATAAAAATGGCTACTCCAATTTTAAAAAAGAAATTCTTACATATGATACCAGAATTTTCTGGAGAGCCTATAATGCTACATAGATTTGTCACAATTTGTGATAAAATAGTAAGTAAATTCTGTGTTGATAATAATCCTGATGAGTTTCAAAATGAATATTTGATGTCCTCAATCTTAGCAAAACTAAAAGGACAAACTTTAGAGTTAGTTGTAAGCTCAAACAGTTATAACTGGTTAGATGTTAGAAAAATTCTTTTAACTAGTTTCCTAGATAAAAGAGATTGTTTTACAATATATCTTTAAATGGCAGAGCTAAAACAACTAGTAAGTGAATCTCCTTTTAAATTTTAGGAAAGGATACACAAGTTATTAAATTTGCAAATAGCATATTTTATTAATAAAGAACCAGTTAAAGCTATTAATACAATGTGTGGATATGTTCAAAAATTAGCATTAAGAGTTTTGTTAAGAGGTCTTCAAGAACCACTAGGGTCTTTAATGAGAACTAAAAACCCCACAACACTCGCAGAAGCTTTACATGTGGTAACTAACGATTTTCCTAAAAAAATAATAAAATGTTTACACAACCGAACAAACAATCAGTTTTTTAGAAAGGTCAAAATTATAACGTAAGAGAACCAATACACCTAGAGACTAACTAACACCAAACACCTAAACAAACTTACCAACAGCCAAATCCATCCTATAAACCATCTTTTGCCATGGCCAATCTCAAAAACAACGATTAACCAATAGTAGTAAACCTCATTACCCTCAACGGAATACGAGTTAGCAACCTACCCCTATCAGCATATCCACTAGACAGACAGACAGGCCTTCTACACAAAATACTAATCTTTATCAAATGACCAGACAAGGAGCTGAAAACGGCGAATATTCAATGTACCAAATTAACGGACACGAAACGTTGGCTTCTGACGAAAATTCAGAAAAGGACGAGTATTTCCCTGAGCTCCAAAACTTACCTGAAGACTATGAAGAAAATGAAGAGACCATTCAAACCGATCAAAATAATTGTTTAGGTTGTACAAGCCTCGGAACTAATTTTCCATAATGAATTTGCAGAGTGAAAATAATGAATTGCCTTTCATATATGACGCAAATACTAATTAAGAATATTAATTGAAACAGATAGTACTCGATCGTTTATGCGAAAATCACTAGGTTGGAAAAAGTTTAAAACATTGGTAAGAAAAGGGCCTTTTGAAGTTACCACTGCACACGGCACTTCAAACGAAGATTTTTGATGTAAAATACCCCTGTTTTCAAAAAAGGCAAATAAATTTTACTTATTTGATTTCCATCAGAGTTTCGACCTATTACTGGGTCTGGATAATATAAAAGATTTAGGAATAAGTTTAGACTTTGTAAACAATAACTTACTATTTTGTGGTGAAGAAATCCCTATTCAGTATTTTAATACAGAAAAAGGAAAATGTGATAAAACAGACAGCACGTCAGTAAAACAAGAACAATTGAGTTATATTATACAAGCCTGCACTAGCCAAATAGTGTACAGAATATTAATAATATAGAAGGACTCCTTCATACAAGCACTTTAATGGGTTAAAAAACCACAATGCATAGTTTCAGTACATAAGGGTGAAGCCTATTGCCATATTGTAAACAACACGGAAGAAAATATAAAAATAACAATAAATGCAATACATAACTAGAATTAAAACCTTTAAAAGATTACAATGTTCTTGAGCCTAATGCAATTCAAACCAACACTAATTTAAATATGTTAGTTTATAAACAAAAAAAAAATCAAGAGGAAAAATTTAGATTTATCAAAGTTAAGAGTAGGACACATGAATTTAAAAGAAAAAACGTCCATAACAAATTCAATAGAAGAATATGCAGATATATTTTATATTGACCGAAATGATTTGACTTTCACCAATCAAATAAAACATGTTATTAGGACTACAGACGAAATTCCCGTATATTCTAGAAATTATAGATATCCAGAAATTTACAAACATGAAATTAATAAACAAACTGAAGACGTGCTTAAACAGGGAATCATTAAACCTTCTAATTCTCCATGGAACTCTCCTGTCTGGATTGTACCAAAAAAACAGGACGCTTCTGGTAAAAGGAGTTTTCGATTAGTGATAGATTTTAGAGGCTTAAACAAAAAAACAATTGATGACAAATTTCCCTAGCCGAACATAAATGACAAATTAGGACGATCTCAGTATTTCACAACTTTAGACCGAGCCTCAGGATTTTATCAGGTGGAGATGGACGAAAGCAACATAGAAAAAACAGCATTTTCAACGGAAACAGGACATTATGAATTTTTAAGAATGCCAATTGGCCTAAAAAATAGCAACACTACGTTTCAATGGATTATGAATAATATTCTGAGAGGAATTCAAAATGAAACGTGTCTAGTTTATTTAAACGACATTAAAATTTATTCAACTAGCCTTCAAGAACATATAGAAAGACTTAGAGAAGTGTTTGACAGATTACGAAAAGCCAACTTTAAAGTACAGCTGGAGAAAACGGAACTTTTGAGAAAGGAATTTGCTTATTCAGGATACATAATTACGCCGAATGGAGTAAAACCCAATCTCGAAAAAATAATAGCAATCAAGACTACCAAACAAATTAAAGGATTTTTAGGACTATTAGGATATTACCGAAAATTCAATAAAAACTGTTTAAAGAAAAATTCAAAAATTGATATTAATAACCCCAATTTAATGGACTGTTTTGAAACATGCAAACATATATTGACTAACAAACCACTTTTGCAATACCCAGACTTCGAAAAAAAATTCATTCTAACAACAGACGCAAGCAATTATGCGATAGGAGCAATTTTAAGTCAAGACAAAAACGGAAAGGTCCTTAAAAGGGTCTTCCTGGCTTAAAAGGGCCATCTCGGGGGTTGGATTTCTTATCTTAAGAGTGGTACTTAGATTGCAGCATCTCCTGACTTAAAAGTACCATCACAATAGATGCACCTTCTGTTTTGAAAGTAGCACTTAGATGCAGCACCTCCTGCCTTGAGAGGGCCACCTCGATGGCTGCAAATTCTGTCTTGAGAATGGTACCTAGATGACTTCACCTCATGTCGTAAGAGGGCCACTCCGATGTATGCACCTCCGGTCTTAAGAGTGGCACTTAGACGGGAGCACCTCCTACCTTAAGAGGGCCACCTCGATAGCTGCACCTCCTGTATTGAGAGTGGCACCTAGATGGCAGAACGTCTGCCTTTGGGACTAACGAATCACTGGAATAGAAGTTTACCTGTCTATAAATATTTAGTTTAGAGTAACCAACCACATATTTGTATATAAATAGCCCCGCAAGAATTGGTCCCACTATCTGGACTATACATTTGGCCCAATAAGAACCAGATAAATACTTTATTTTGGCTTTACCGGCTGCATTACAATAATTAGAATATAAGACGTTGGTCATATCAAATTAAACTTGTAGAGCTACAAACATCTTTCATACTCTCAAGTTACTACTTTAATGTACCTTGTAATGTACAAAATAATGTATCTTTATACGAAATATCGAACGGAACAATGTAAGATCTATTCCATGAGAATACAATCTCATGGATTCGTGATTACTGCTTTCAAATACATGTTACATTAAACCACTGTTTATATTTAAATAAACATTAGTGGTCAAATTTATATAATATAGACGCAGTCAACCTTATTTATTACACTAGTTAACGACTTTCAAAGTTGTAATTTAAGTGAAATCATAAAAAACTTGTTGACACAAAAAAAACGTTCCTGTTGCACCGGATAAATTATTTAAAATTACTTAACTTTGTTAGCCTAATAATAACGTTTAAGTTTCGTCTATCCCCATGTGCAATAGCCATATATCCTATTATCTATTAGGATAGCCATTGATATTATATTTTATGTAAAACAAAATTGTATATGTATTTATTTTTCCAAATATAAACTGTTGACAACAGTTATCTTAGAAACTAACAACAATTACAATAAACGGAAACATTACCATAGTTTCATAAAGACACTTTTGCTTGAAATATTTTTCGATTGGAAGCAAAAATATGAATCTAAGAAGTTTTTTGAAACTTTGTAAGTATTCTTTAATATATTTATTTACGTATAATAATAATAAACCCAAAAATATCCCTGTACACATAAATATATAAAAAAGACTACTAACATTCGAAACGCCAAGTTTTGTAAGCAGTGCTTGCCCTCAGCTGGTTATATGCTGCCTTGTAAAGAGTTGTGCGTGACTTTAAGGCGGGATTACCATAAAAGAATGGTGCGGTTAGTAATTCATAGGAAGATTGTAGGGAATATTGATTTCCTTAGTTAGATGAACTCAAAAACATTCATCAACTTCATTTCCAAAAAGATGGTGCTTCTGCACACTTCAGTTCATTGGTCGCGGACGGTTTGAACGAAGAATTTGGAGATCGATGGATGGGCCGGCAAGAACCTATACTGTGACCTCCAAGGAGCCCAAATCAGAAACCTTGTGATTTTTTCTTGTGGAGGTACATCAAAAGCGTTGTTTATTCACGAAAAATTCGCGACCTGAACCACTTAAAAACAGGATTACTGAAGCAATGACAACCATAACCGAAGAAATGTTAACGAATGTTTGGAGAGAAGTTGAGTATCGTTTGAGCATTGGTTGAGAGACTAAGCGCGCACATATTGAAATTTATTAGTTATGTAAAAACAACTGTTTGAGACGACAAATTAGATGATTAAACAACAGTAACTGTAAGTAATTAGGGTTTTCTTTAAATCATGTTCGAAACAGCACCATTCTTTTATGATAACCCTGTATATAACCTTACAAATAGTCTTCACTCCCTCTTACCTAACATACAAAAGCCTATTAGAGTCGGGTTTTGTTAGGAATTAGGAGGTTTGGTATAATCTTGTAAATGTTACGTTATAGTTCAAATAACTATTTTATTGTTAAGTTAATGATAAATATTCTATTTTCTTCAGATATGCTTAATAGTATTTAATCTCTCTCATCTCCCTCCTCTCTCTCTCTTTCTCTCTCTCTCTCTCTCTCTCTCTCTCTCTCAATATATATATATATATATATATATATATATATATATATATATATATATATATATATATATATAGTCATTTTATTATTTCCTTTTATGTTTCTTCTTCTGAGTTTAATTATTGTAGTACTACTTTAGTAATAAGTAGGTATATTAATTACTAAAGTAATTTGTTCTTTAGTACAAATTAAAGTAATATTTAATTTGTGTTACTTTTTTCAATGAGTTCCAAATCATTCTCTTATTTTTGTACAAAATGGAATTCGTCTTAGGCCAAACGCCTTAGAAATGTCCTTAAGCTTTAAAGTAAAAGAGGGGGGAGATTATTTTGAATGTTTGTAACATTCTGTTCGGATACGATCGGCTACAGAAGAAAGTTTTCGTGACAGAACTTGTATATACATACCTCGACTATAACGCCAGCAAACTAATAGAAATTTATCATAAACAATTACGGTTATATCTGTAAACTATCAATGAAGTAAGAACAAAGCAGTGCAAAGAGAGTATTCAATATCTCCCTGGTTTTCCCTTCTTTGTCTCTGTAATGTTTCTGTTAGTAACGTAAAATTGAGCAAAATATAAATACAATCCATGCAACCATTGTTTAACTGACAGCTGATATTGTATAACTTGTAAAGTTGCAGCTTTATTATAATAATTCCTTCTCTTGTTGTTACAGTCACGTGCTGCTTCTGCGCCAAGAAGAAGGAAGAAGAAGGTAAGGCTCTTAAACTTTTATCTTGAACTTAACTATTCTAGTATTTGTACTAAAGCATAAGTTTTTCAATTATATAGTTTTAAAGCGTGTTCAGAGGCTATATACGTTCTTTTTCACGTCTTGATCTTGTGAAAACATTTCCAACATTTAGGCCACCTTTTCAAGAGTTCCTTGTGCCATTCCGAAATTCTTGCAGGTCGATCTCCCTGTACTTTTATTTCGAAGTATAAAATAAATAAAATTAAACGAAAAATCAGAACCAAAGCCTGCATACTAATTTTAAAATACTGTAGGTCTACATTTATATATGGTCTTATTTGTGTTGGATCTTTGAATTGAATAAATTGTGTCTACAAATCAACTCTAAAAAGACGTTTACCTCTGGGAAATAAAAGTTAGGTTATTATGTATTCGTAGCACACATTGGACCTATTTGAAGCATAACGTGTCTAAAGAAATATAATTAAAATGGTTTACATGTTTTAGTGAAGGAAGTTGACTTTGACGAACACGACGTTCCTACACCAGATGTTGCTACACACACTGACGCTACACCAGGACCTCACATCCGATACTACGGTAAGTAGATTACCAAACCTCAATCATATATAATTACGCTTCATAAGCTACTCTGCTAAATTGATATTAGTCACAGAAATGAGTTTCTCGGCATTGGTATAAAATCCATCACCCCCTCTTTCTAATGTAATATGATAACGCATTACCATTTCATTTCGAATATAGTTTGCCATCTCCATATAATTTTGGGCCTGATCCATACTCTTACACCTTTTCTTTAGTAACTTTTACTTCAGAATGAAAATATTTATTCACTGTCTTGGTATTATCCATTGTTATTTTTTCAATAGCATTGTAGTTATTATGAGATTAGTTTCTTCTTAGATTACACTTTTAAATATGCATGTTTACTATACACATCTGAGATATAATATATATTATTAGAGAAACATTTACCAGATCTGCTTTCCTCCTGTTCTACTGGTTTCTTGTTTCTTCCTATGTCGTATTAAATGTAAATTTCTAAAATACTTAAACTAAAATGGTTTCTCAAAAAACTGGCTGTCCTTTTTTTCTTCAGCTAATTTTTATGATCCATGATTTCGATTTTACCCTGAATCACACACACACACACACACACACACACACACACACACACACATACACACACACACACACACACACACGCACACACACACACACTTACACACACGCACACACGCACACACACACACACACACACACACACACACACACACACACACACACACACGCACATACACACTGACACTGCCCCTCCTTACAGCCTCCTGCAGTCACCCAACCACCTCCAACTTTATTTCGACCCCTCTAACGTTTAATAATATTTTATATAAAACGTCTGTGTATTGGGTATGTTGTGATGGTGTGTCTTATACATACCTAGACCCTATCAGAAACCAGCTACTCAAGGAGTTTGGTAACTTAATTAATCAGACTTTGGAGGACTGATGACTATTGATAATTGCTTGGAAGGTTCAAGTCTGGCCTGGTTAAAATTAGTTCAAACCTAATTTTTCCAATTCCTGTGGTGTGTTCAAAAGTATCTTCCAGTGGAACAAATCCCTGATATTTATGTAAACACGACCAAGTTAATCTGCAGCTTATTTATTTATATTTATACTCTGGGGTATAACTTTTTTTAATCTTTGCAACCCTTTTCTTTGACAGAAAACCATTTGTATTATTGAATATAGAAATTTAATTAAATAAATTTAATAATGTTACATGATTATTTTCTCATTTCTAGTTAGAAAAATTGTAGAATAATTTTTATCTTGGTTATCACAGGAATTACTTTGATATGAGTTTTAGATAATTGTTATCTACATACACCTATTACGTTATAATTTCTTCGAAAACTGAAACATCCTAATTTAAATAAAAGAGATTGATTTAAACATATTATTTAATTATTTGAAAGCAGCTGTACTCAACAGAACTAATTTCACAAATTATCTCAAGATATTAGTTAAATTTAGTGACCATAGGATTAAAAGGTTTTTGCAGAGTTCCTAAATCATTCCCTAACTTAAATATACGGGTATATGATTCATAATCTTTCATTCTCCTCTCTTAGTTAACTTTTGAGAGGAATTATTAGACTACAATAATAGATTTTGATTACAGCGCATAATTAAATACATGTACGTACTAAGTTATGTGTATTTTATTATTTGTGTAAAAAGGTTTTGTCAAAGCCACAAAATAAAGTTATTTGGAGATGACTCCCTCTTAATTCAAAGCCTCCTTGATAATTTGGACCACCAGTCATGTTTTAAGAACTGGTTCTTTATTATAAAATTTATTTTATGGGGTTTATATGAGCTTACCATTTACATTTTCTCATGCATTTTCTTGTTTGAAATGAAAATTTTCACAACTTCAACTTTTACATAAGAAACACAACAAAAAATTACCTAACTATTTACTTCCTTTATTTGGAGACATATGTAATTATAAAAAGTAATTGTTTATGATATTGCATTTATTTTCAGTATTTTGTTGATGCAAATTGTTAAATTTTTAGAAAGTATTAAAATAATATATAATTAGTAAGACAAAAGTATTAAAATTCTGTCTTTCCCCAAACTTTATGATGGCTAATTGTGGCCGCGTTTCATTACCTTCCTAATGTTTCTGGGTGATATTGGTCACGAAACTCTCAGAGTTTAAGAGTTTTAGAACCGCCGATTCACGGATGCACGATACTGTATAAATATTAAAAAGGAATCTGTGTAAAATGACACCATTTTGTTAGTCGATGGATTTTGTTACCTAGTCTTGTTGATTATATAAAAAATAGTTTTAACAAACCCATTTTTCACAGCAACATTATTTTAAAAACAAAAACCCATGCATTTTTTGCAAAAAATGAAAATATAATTTGACAGATTTAAAAAGTGCACTTTTATAAGATCACTTAAAGTAACAAATCTGCACCTTTGTTTTATTGAGATTGTAATATATGTAATAAGACTTGGCAATACGCGTGAAAGGTACAGGAGATTGAATAAAATGAGAAATCTTGTTTATTAGGCCTACTAACATTTTTATATATTTTTTAACACTAGAAAAATAGATAATTTTTAATAAATGCATATTTTGATATTTGAGCATTTGTATTATTTTTAACTATAGCGTCTCGCGTCCTTCATTCTCTCTCTCTCTCTCTCTCCCTCCCTCTCTCCCCTTCCCACTTTTTTCCTAAAAGTTACCGATTGTAAAAGACAGTGAAGTTAGACTGAATGCATTACCTAAAATGTTGCCATTAAGAAAATACATTAAAAAGAATAATTTAAAGATTTGGTAAACAAAACTTTATTCACCAGTATTTTAAAAATTATCGCAAAAACAGTATATATACATATTCATATATATATATATATATATATATATATATATATATATACATACATATATATATAACGTCATTGCGACATGGTTAAAAGTCTTTTCGAAAGGCCACATATTACATTTTTTGGCAACCCTTATAACCCCACAGCCTGTCACAATGGTTACATAGCCTCTATAAATATTACTATCATGATGGACAGGTTTATGGCTACACTGTTTGTTAAACTTGTATCCCATGCCAAAAGATTAGAGTTATTTACATTATAAATTGTATTTCTCAGAATAATGTTTTTTAAATGTAGATATATTGCATAGGATTATTTAATTTGTTGCCCATTTCAGAGACTCACAATGAAAGTTACTTGAGCTACATCTTACATTTGGAAAGGTTGTATGATTTTGGACACCCCAGTTTAATGTACACACCTATTCTTGACGCCATTCCCGAGGAAGAAGAGGAGGAGGAGGAGGAGGAGAGACGGGACAGCGTCACACACACATCCAAATTATTCTCTGCAAGTGATGTTGCACTCTTCCCACCAAAATTACGAGCTCCTGTTTTACGCAGGACTCTGTCCTTTTGTAAGTATTCTTTGTTCGCCCTTAATATCGTTATATATATTAGTGTAGCAGGACAGCTTCCCATGTTTATTTATCATCCTGATCGTTTCTTTAAATTCTTCATGTTGTTCTATTAAGAAAATTTGTGTTTATATTGTTTACATAAGTCAATTGTTATTTATAAGTCCTTTCTGAATTACAACAAGATAGCCTACAGTTAGTATAAATTAAAAAGGAATTACAGTTATTTGAAAAGAACGACAAAATTTTGTAGCGATGGGTTACCATTTTCCTCTCCTTGGCCTGAGAGTGGATAACCCAACCTCTAAATAGGGCTTAATTTGTGTGCATTGTTCAGTTTTTTAAATCTTAATAGATTCAACACAAATGAACTTTAATTTTGCAAGAGATAATCACTTCAAAATAATTAACTTTAACTCCCTCTCTCTTTGTATATAGGCCTATATATGTAGTTGACTATCTAATCGACCATATATTTATCTAGATATAAATCTACTGATCTATAAATCAGTAACTTATAAATGCATTTAATTTCTGAAAAATATATTAATGGATTATTTTTTATAAATTCTATGTAAATTATTATTTAGACTGTAAAAATAAAATGGATTTATGGATTTATCTGGATTTCGTTTTCAATTGATTACGCTACGATCAATGTTTAAGACAGTTTCTATTTTCTTTTTTTCAGAAACCAGGTCCTGGCTTCGAGGTTTGGAACGGCTTCTGGTGGAGGTAAGCACAAATTCAATATATACTCTAAGTAAATATAATCTTCAGTTCTGTTTTAGCGTTGCTAGAGTGCGGTAGATTTGTCAGTCGTAGCAGTTATGTTGAGTTTTGAGCTTATCCATCCAATGCCATGTGCCTTGTTATCAATTCTTTGCTAGGGAAAGCGTTTGGTCCGTAGTGTTTGAACGTTTCTTATCTACGCTTAGCTGTATGGTTACGTTGAATTCATTCGGCAATTTACTCTTTGTAAGTTTTTGAAAGTACTGTGTTGAAAAAATAAACTAATATTTTGCAATAATTTGTTGTTAGTATAATTACTGTATGTTGCACTTCCGTATCTGCCCGAAACTATTCTCGTTAGTGTTTCTTCTTGCCCATCCATGATAGTTCGTACATCCATGTATAGTGTTCAGTTACTTAGTGTGTGCAACAGATTGTGTAAGTTAGTTATTGTAAGGAACAGAACCTAAAGCTATGATTGTTTTGCCAGCAACCGATTCTGAACTCATTCACAAGGAAATTCAGTCAAGGGGAATCTCGTTACCCCACTCCTTACAAAAGACAAAACTTTCATAGTCTGATACACCCATGTATAGTGTACAGTGACTTAGCGTATAACATCCTGTGGTTATCTAACAGAGAAAAAATTCAGCTGAATAGCGTGTACAACTGATCTTTGCAGAGTACGTTCTTTAATCAACACAGGTGGATCTGTCCTCTTGCTGCAAGGAATTCCTTGGCTTGATGCATTGTTCACACCAGAAGAGCGAACATAAGCAATACCTTACCGTCGGTGTACGGTTGCCCTGAGCTTCTAGCGGTTATCGCTCATATTATACAAAAATATACAAAAACTGTGAGAACCGGTAATTAAAAACAACGAACAGCAACTCGTATTCGATAATTTCTTCCTCAAACAAGTTTCAATAAGAAATTCTTCATCATGACTGAGTATTACTGATGGGTTTATCTAAACTGATTAGTTTTGTGTGTCGTCTAAACTGTTCAGTTCAGCGAGTCGTCTAAACTGATTACTTCAGTGAGCCGCCTTAACTGATCAGTTCAATGTGTCGTCTAATCTAATTAGTTAAGTGAGTGGTCTGACAAGATCAGTTGAGTGAGTCGTCTAAACTTATTAGTTCAGTGAGTTGTCTAATTTGTTCAGTTCAGTGAGTAGTCGAACTAAAATTTCACCTTGCTTGTGCTTTTAATGTATAATGGTGATAAGAACTACCTACTACAGCGTATTGAGAATGAAAACACTTATACTTTGTGCGTCAATTGTTTACAAACATAAAGTTTAGCTTTTGCATTTACTTTTTTTAGTAAATACTGTTATTATGTTTTACTAAATCCTGTTTTACATTTAAAAAAATCATCGAGACGAACATTTTATTATAAAAAATTATATATATATATATATATATATATATATATATATATATATATACATAAACATGTATAATCGTTATTTTAAAAAAAATTAATAACATGTTTTTCTTTTACATTTGAAATGGCGAATTATTGTTCCCAAATCAGACGGATTTGCATGTAACTATAATGGAACCACAGGGAAGGTTTCCTCTTTCATGTGTAAGCAAAATCACTTTGATCGGTTAAATACTTCCCAAGTTATCGAGTAAAAAACTTACGGATCGAATTCAAAACCTCCTCCTTTTCGGTTAAAAACATTATAAAAAGAAAATTGATGTATAAAAAAACTGATAAATCATATTAAAATGTATTTTAAAGAATTATTTCCTTTCACAGGTTGCTGAAATGAAAGTCTTCCCGCCTTCAAGTTCTTCGTCTTGACCAATCTTCCAAATTTCACTTTTCGACACAACCTTATCCAAATCTTCTGAAGAACAGGGTCATTTCAGGTAAGGAACTGCCAAAATCATTCAATAAAATACAACAATAAATTTAGTTATGTTTTTGCCAGTTATATATTATTTAAATTTAATCTCTAAATGATTATAAATTATTTTAAGCAGATGGTATATTTATGATAGTTTATCATTATGTGTCAAAACAAGTTATTGATCGAACAACATAACCTAGTACATAAAATCATAAAGAATAGAAAGGGGTCATTGAGTCTGTATTAGAACCTAGGCTTGCCTGTAGAGTACCTGCAAAACTATTGTTCCTCCCTAGGAGGTATGTGCCACCTAGGTGAGACATCAATTTTTGTAAATTGCATGTGATACTATTTTTATTTCAATTTATTATTGCATTGCCTCAAAAAAACAAAAGCTCATAGTATATGAAAGGATTGAAAAAAGATTTTTCGAATATGGAGCATAATACTCCAATCTTGTATTATCACTTGAAGTTACCCGACAAATCCTGTAGCTCGCGGCGAAGACAGAAACTTTAGAATGTCTTTATCTATTTTGTACTTTCTACTAACGTCCTCAACTGTCCACGAAATGTGTTTATAAGTTCGCTTTATACTATACTAGCATTACCCGGCGCGCGTTGCAGCGCCCGAAATCATAATTTTATAATGGAAAATAAAAATATTATTAATTATTTTCCAATAAGGAAAACAAATCAAACATATTTATAACTGTACATAGAATTTTGCAATTTAAAACAATGAATTTTTATTTTTATATAACTTTTATAAGTTTGGAAATTAATTGAGTAACGCTAGTAGGCTATGCAAATATATATTTTAACATTAGACTTATGGAAAGTTGTACCCTGAACAATCCAAGGCCTCTGGGGAGAAATCGTGGGTTTAGATCTGCACCAACTTTCACTCTAACCAACCTGAGAAAATGTTAAACAATCCCTCCAAATTTCATTAACTTCTTTTCAGCAGTTTAGGCATTCATAAGATATATGCATACATACATACACATACATACTTACATGGGTGTTTGAAGCATCCTAAACTGCCTCTGCGGCTAAATCCTGTGGATGGATCTACACATGAACCATCCTGAGAATATGTTAAGCAAGTTCTGCAAATCCCACTACCTTCTTTTCAGCGGTATAATCGTCCATAAGCTGCATATATACATTGGGGTGTATATATATATATATATATATATATATATATATATATATATATATATATATATATGTTTTAAGGTCAATTACGAAACTCATCATTCAAATTTTTAATTGAGATTGTCATTATGAAAACTCTAGAAAATATTTTGGATAATCTCCGTTCGTGAGAAAATATTTTCAAAACAGTTAAAAAGCGTATGGCTTAAGAAACTTTACAGAATAATAAATTAAAATGGGAAATACAAATATACAACCTTAGAGGAGATATCAGAGCCAACACAACATAGAAGTAAGACTATATTCCCCTCATTTCCTACTTTAGGACCGTCCTCAGGAATAAGTCTAGCAGTGGTAGGCTAATTATCTGGTGCTGAGTCGTGATCTTCCTCTTCCCCGTTTGCGCCTCATGAGCGCCGCAAAATGAAAGAAACTTTCTTAGCTAATTTAGAGTAAAACAATTCGAAAATGACACACTTACAGTACAAATAAACGATTTGATTTTTTCGCCATCTGTGTCGGAGCTGTAGCGTAAACCAAATACTTTTTACACCGCAGGCCCAACCACGACCTCCAGTTGAACATTAGAAAAGAGAACTCAACACGTGTTTTAGTTTGGTGTTTTTCACTTCACCATGCAACGGGATCACATTGTACTTTTGATTTTATTTACTTTGATACACGGAAACATTTCAAGTGCCTAATACAATTTAGTATCGGTTTAGGCGATACAGTAGCTATAGAGAAGTATGTAAAAATTAACGTATACAAAAATTAAAAAAAGAAAGTAGTATGATTGTAAAGGTATTTAGATTGTGATAAATTTCTGTTTAGTATAAGTTAGAATAAATGTAATGGCAGAAAATTATATTACAATTGTTTATTTTGATTTAGCTGCCACCAGAGCCATTCAAATTCTGCTTGCTTTAACCGCCGGCCTAGGATCGGCAAATTTTCGGCCATTTCATCAAAATTTATGGGATGTAACCAACCCGCGTCCGTGCACGCACACGTACATCCCGGGGAACGGAACTACGCCGTTTGCAAAATGGGTTTGTAACAAAACGTAATTGAACATGTTAGCAAACTAAATAGAACAGACCTGAGGCTACTGAAGTTTAACAGCATTTACAAAACTAACCTGCAATAAATTTATAGTCTGTACCTGATTTAAAACATGGATGGAAAGATATCCGCCTGGGGTGTACGGAAGAAGATGGAGGGAACAAGAGTGAAACGAAATTTTAGTAAAGAATAACTAGAAAAAAGGCCGAAAAGTAAAAAAAGTGCCGACAAGGTGAAAAATTCCAGTAAGCAGTCAAAATTACAGTAAGATTCAAGCAAGACAGAAGTAGAAATTACAGTAAGTTTCAAGCAAAGCAGTACGTAAAAATTACAGTACGGTTCAAGCAAAGCAGCATGTAAAAATTACAGTAAGGTTCAAGCAAAGCAGCACGTAAAAATTACAGTAAGGTTCAAGCTAAGCAGCACGTAAAAATTACAGTAAGGTTCAAGCTAAGCAGCACGTAAAAATTACAGTAAGGTTCAAGCTAAGCAGCACGTAAAAATTACAGTGTCATGTGGTAGTAACCCGTCAATACTATTGTAACAAGAAATAAAATTTTCAGTCATTCAGTGTTATTGATTTGTTGATTTATTTGTCTAATATACAATTGTATATGTGTGTGTGTGTGTGTTTGTGTGTGTGTGTGTGTGTGTGTGTGTATGTATGTTTTTATGTGTGTTTGTGTGTGTGTTTGTGTGTGTGTGTGTGTGTGTGTGTGTGTGTGTGTGTGTGTGTGTGTGTGTGTGTGTGTGTGTGTGTGTGTGTGTGTGTGTGTGTGTGTGTGTGTGTGTGTGTGTGTGTGAGTGTGTGTGTGTGTGTGTGTCTGTGTATGTGTGTGTGTGTGTGTGTGTTGTGTGTGTGTGTGTGTGTGTAGACCTACACACACACACACACACACACACACACTCACACAAATGCTGTAATGTATCTGAGTTTAGAACTGTATCAAATATAATTATTTACTGTTTTGAACGTTTTCAGTTACTTTCTTCTGTCTTTCTTTGTACAGCCCAACTCTCTTACTAATAATAATGTACACATATGTTTGTTACTACTTTGGCTATGTCCCGTGCACAATCACCATAAAGAACATATTCATAGAACCCTTTGTGCATATTGGACGTTCGAAAAACAAAATCAGTTAATCTTCTCACAAATGGACATGTAAAATAATTTTGGTTATTCGAAAGCAATTATTATCAACAAAATATAGTATTAGGAATAATTATGTAAACATACAGACATAAATATAAGTACTTGGGAAGCCATGCGGACAGGGTAGTCGGAGTGGTCCCCTGCACGTCCGAGAGAATGCATGTGAGTTGAAACCCAGAGGCCCAAGGAGAAGGAAGATTAACTATTATAAACGAAGAATATTTCTACATATTCGTTTCTAATTAAAAGCCTCGCGATATTATTGTACAAGTGATAAAACTTCTATACAAGGTGACACAACCCAATAGCTGTAGGGGTGAATCTCCTGGCAGACGGAGACACGAAACAATGGCAGTCAAAGATGAATTTCCTGGCACACAGTACCACGACCAAATGGCAGTTGGTGATAAATCTCCTGATACACAGTGACAGACCAAATGGAAGTAAAAGATGAAACTCCTGGGATACGGTGACACGACCAAATGGGAGTTGGTGATGAATCTCCTGGCACACGGTGACACGACCAAATGGCAGTGGGTGATGAAACTCCTAGGACATGGTGACACGACCAAATGGCAGTGGGAGGGGAATCTCTTGGCACACGGTGACACGACCAAATAGCAGTGGGTGATGAAACTCCTAGGACACGGTGACACGACCAAATAGCAGTGGGAGGTGAATCTCTTGGCACACGGTGACACGACTAAATGGCAGTGGGTGATGAAACTCCTAGGACACGGTGACACGACCAAATAGCAGTGGGAGGTGAATCTCTTGGCACACGGTGACACGACTAAATGGCAGTGGGTGATGAAACTCCTAGGACACGGTGACACGACCAAATAGCAGTGGGAGGTGAATCTCTTGGCACACGGTGACACGACCAAATGGAAGTGGGGGATGATTTCCCTGGCACACGATGACACGACCAAATGGCAGTAGGGGATGAAACTCCTAGGACACGGTAACACTACAAAATAGCTGTGGATAGCTACAATATTTAATGAAGAAACGATTGAGTGTTTTAGTGGAGTGATCAAGTTAGGTTGAAAAATAGATTTAGAAACTATTTTAAATTGATTTTGCAATGTGCTAAAAGGATATGGGCCTAGAATGGGTCTGTTTCCTTGATGAGGTCGCTACAATGACAGGTCGTTTTACCGCCGTTCAAGCTGGATGTAAGGAAATCAAACTCCTAAATATTTATCTCCGTTGTCATGCACTTTACTTAAAACTGTATTTAGTAGATTCTTGTGCCTACCACAAAGATAATCCAAAAATATTTGATGTGGTCATATGGTGTTTTAAAAATTCTGTATGACAAACATGTCGGAAAAATGTAATAATTTATTTAAAATTACAAATGTGAAGTTTAGTTAACAAATACAATATAACTTCAGTAATAGTCGTTTCAGTTTGTATAACTGGAGAAATCGAAACTAGCATTTCTTTGTATGTTGGTTTTGATATGATATAAATAGAAATATATATATATATATATATATTTGTAGTTATGCAACACTGTTTTCTTGTATACACTTATCACTTTCACTTATGTACTTAAACATGAATTTACTTGGTATTTATGCGAGCTATATATACATACATATATATATATATATATATATATCATGGTTGGATAACAAAAATTTATATATTCTACTATAAGACTAAAGTAGTTTTATTAGCGGGTTGCTTTCTGTCCTAAACTTATTTTGTTAATTTTATTTTAAAAAATGTGCAGCGTGGAGTTTAATTTGTTTTAAGCGCCGCTCCGCACCGGTTGGAGGTTAAATCGCATGTTCTGCAGAGCCCAAAGCAGATCTATTTAAGTAAACCACAAAATCCATGCAAATTAATAATATAATTCTATACACCACCAGTTGTTTTACACTTTCTTGAATGTTTCTTTAGGTGTTTGTCTTAGGTGTTTCTTAATGTCTTTGAGGCAAACATAATTTTATGGAATAATTATTTCTTTAAATCCACTGAAGCTTTTTGCATTCAACCTTATTGATAACTTTTCTTTGCGCTTTTTATATGAAGATATTTGTCTGAAGATATATACCAATAGTCAATTTTATTGATTTATTTGTTCACTACAACACACACACACACACACACACACACACACACACACACACACACACACACACACACACACACATATATATATATATATATATATATATATATATATATATACAACAAGAAAAAGAAATTCATCCAAAAATTATAATAGGAGTGAATTTTGTCTTACAAAATTTTTCTTATATTTAATATATATTTTATAAATATTAAATAGCCTTATACCCTCTATACTTGAGGAAAAAACCTTTCTGCATACAGACAACACAATAAATCCAAGAAGATTCACAAATAATATTAATAGGGCCAAAAACGTAATACGACAAAAATTATCATAGGGGAGAAATATTAATATGGCAGACGTATTAAAAGGGAAGAAATGTAAACAGGGCAGAAGTTTTATTAGGGTAAAATATTATTGGGCAGAGATATTAGTAGGGCAGAAATATTAAGATCTAGAAATATCACTAGGGAATAAATGTTATTAGTATAGAAATATAAAAAGGATAGAGTGCATAAATTTGTCCTCGATACAAACTACATATACGAATATTTTATTTGTCACAAAAGACTATAGTTTAGCGCTAGTAACGTCTAAAATAATTGTACGCAAGAAAATTATAAAATTACTTGAGACAAAGAGATTAATTTCCCATCATTACAAGTATAAGTCTTATGATGTGCCAGAATGCTGGGAAAATATTAGTAAAATATTTTTACAATACATTCCAATTAAATTTTGTTTCAAACATAACTTGAGGTATTTTAGAGCATAACATAAAATATTATTCACAAAGTTGAAACTTTTTGCTAAACATGTAAATATATGTTTCTCTTAAATAAAGGTTAGTTTATTGACATGAAGAAAATACAAAAAACATCAAAGGCAACAATAATATATATCTATGGAAAACTCATTTAGTATATAAATAACTTAAACTCGAAATATGATACAAATTTTAAAACAAGATAAGTACTAGTAGTATTAAAAAGACAGAAAATATAAATGAATTATTTTTAATGAAATTGTTTACCATTAATTATTTACATTCAATAAATACGTGGCTTTCATCTGATAAAGTACTCGGTGGGAGCCAAACCAAGGATATTTAGGTTAACGATCAAACACTTGTTCTATAGATGACACAGATACGAACTGCATTAAGTATTTACCGACCGCTATGTGTTAACACAGTTATTCCTTATAATAAGATTCTAATATAGCACAAAGGATTCCCGTACCCTTTCAGCCTTATTACACCTAAACATCAAATAACATTTAATATTATTCCCTTTAAAATTTGTATACATATATAACAACAATATATAACCAAATCGTATGTACGCAGCGACTAAAATTCGGTTAAACTCTTTTGAAATAAAAACTATTCTAACAAACAATCATATATGACTGTGTTATTACGTTAACGTGGCTATTTACAGTGTTAATTGTATCAGAGGAAAATTTAAAAATATTAATAATGACTAATAGGCTATTTATGGCGAAATTGGTTTGACGAAGCCTCTAAAATACGCGATGAGCAAGACAAATTTGTGAGTGTCGAAAGTTTAATTTGTACACATAAGCATATAAAAACCATATTCTAATCAAAAAGAAAGAACCGGCGATAAATCAAAATAAAAGCACCGATAAAATAAAACAGATTGATACAAACAATAGAGTTGTTTGACATCTATAATAAAACTTTTGGCATTATGTAAGAGAAACTACCTTACACGAGAATCGAGAAAATCAAAACAAAAAAATTATCTGATACCGCTGACAGGTCTAAAATTCGGACAAACCTTTTAAAACCAATCCTAATAAGTTCATGATTTGCATGAACCCTCCATAAAAGTAATATTTAAGAATTATTTTTAACATATTGAAACTTAATATTTTCCACTACATTGGACATTTACTAAGTGTGAAATGGTATTTTTTATATTTCGTACATATTTTTAAAAAAATTTAATAATCGTGAGTAGTTTTGAACAGGAATTATCGTTCATTGCATGCTTTAAATATCTCTTTACAAGAGAAATGTTTCCCAATTTATATGTCTACAATTGACCAAAATATGTCTTTAGTAATTTACTCACCGGATGCGTGATTCCCTACAATATGTGCTTCGAGTTATGGGTAGTTTTAGGAGAGAAAGCGGAGTTTCTTTGATCCTTTGTCACAAACGCAAGTGGGTGCGTGTGTGACTGGAAATACTCTCTCAACGGGCATCAACGTACATTTATTTTAAAACATCTTCATCATGGAATTGTAAATAGTGACGATGAGGTTTTAACCCCTTTTATCACATCGTCAGTAATCTGAGACGTTTTACCGTCATCATGATCACAAAATACTTTTCTTATTAAAACATATGAAGGAAACAAGAACATATAAAAACATATATAAAACATATAAAATCTGAAGGTAAAATGTCCAACGTGGTTAATTTATAAAAACTATATTGTTTTACTTCAATAATCACTAGAAAGATTTGATAATTATTATAAAAAAACATAAAGAAACCATAAATAGACCAATTAACTTAGCCCTTTTTCTATTTTGCCGAACTTTAGTACGATGAGGCTTTAACCCCTTGTATCCCATCGTCAATAATCTGAGACATTTTACCGTCATCATGATCACAAATTTTTTTTTTAAGATATGAAGTATAAAATCTGAAGGTAAAATATCCAACGCTGTTAATTTTATAAAAACTATATTGTTTTACTTCAAAAATCACTAAGCAAACAGTTTATAATTATGTTAAAAAAACATAAAAAACCATAAATAGACCAAATAACGTGGCCCTTTTTCTATTTTGCCGAACTTTAGTATATCCAGAGTCACACTCAAAGACATGCATATATGTGTGTGTATATATATATATATATATATATATATATATATATACGTATATAAATTTTACAGGGTAAATAAATAAATATAGCATATGCATTATTGTTTTACCGATTATCAGAAACTGGTGTCCGAATAATATCGGATACTGGCTTGTTGTGAATGAATATACGAGAAACAATGTCGTCGTATTTGGTATACGAAAATAACTAGAAATTTAAATATTGGTTTTCAATTTTATTTATTGTGTCAATATTTCTTTCAATTTGTTTTATATTATTAAAGAATTGTTTTAAGACAAACCATTTCTTCTTAGTCACAAATGTATTCGGCTTAAACTCTGAGACAGTCACATGTCTAGCTCCAAGTCACGCACGGCAAAGTTGTAACCCACTCATTGCATCAACGCTCTCTGGCGGAAGTTTTGACAGTTGTGTTTCATGAATAATACATTTTTACTAGAAGCTCTGACAAATTCAAGCTTTGGATTGATATCTCTTATTTTATTTACTAAATATTTTGGTGTGCTGTATTTTCTTTTCAAATAAAACTGATAACGTTTCTCTGCGTGAATAATATAAACGAATGATGTTCTGTCCACACTAAACGGATTGAAAAAGCAATATATCATTTACTCAATTTTAAAGGTATTCTCTTTTATTTCGTAAACTCAATTTTCATAATAATTGTTTAAACCTTAAATGAAATTTTAAAGAAATTGTAATACCCACAGTCATGCCTTTAGGTAGTTCAATAATTAAAGCAAGCCTAATAACATAAGAACGTCTTATTTGTTCTGGCTGACATCAAGTGAGTTAAATCTTAGCTTTCAAATATATTTATGAAAATTGACTGGCAAACTTGAATTTTAAGGTATTTAGAACTTAGCTAGTGAGAACAATTCCTAACAATATAAATTAAAACTGTTTACTCTAAAACTCACAACACATTACTTTGTTAAAACAAACAAACTAGTTTACTGAAACAAACTGATTAGTTTCGACGTCGATGTCGTTTTCATAAGTTCTTGGTTACTTCATAAGTAGTAGTCTAGCACAGATCAAAGCGACATCGTCGTCGAAACTAGTCTGTTTGTTTTAATAAAAAAATATGTAAGGAAATTTAATGTAAACTTTTTAATTTTTACTGTTTTGAATCTTTAGTTTAATAACTAATATGAAATTCCTAGAAAGCCTTTTTGTTCTTTTATTACTATTTATTACATACAGTCTTATTTAATCCTAAATCTTATGGGATGTTAGCTAGATTTGTTTAAATATCTTCTATAGTTTACATTGGTGTAATATAAAAACTAGATTTAAAATCTAGGAAGATAATTAAATAGTAATTTACTAATTTGTTATTAACATTTTCTGGTTGACTGGAAATATAATCTAATAAAGCTTGTTGTACTTTTGTGTTTGAAGGTCTTTTCTTGGACTCCGTCGTTACTTTTCGGGATTTAACTCGAAGAAATTTAACTTTTGCACTGTAGTGTTTCAGTCTTTTCCAAGCCGCTCTTGCTTTAATACTTTGCCTAATCACTCGTAGCATTGTTTTATTATTCATTGATATAAAACACTCTTACAACTGTTCTAATTTATTTATAAACCTCTTAACTATCCACCATAAAAATAACTACCTTCTTAAAAAACAATATTTTACAACTTCAACCTTCTACTCCAAACTTGAATACTAAGCTAATACCGTAGTCCCTGTTTCCCTGGATGTCTTTACTGTTGAGTAAAAGAATTTTATCTCCCTTTATGGTATGTCAACAAATCATATTTTACCTTTTTAAATATTTGAACGAGTATTTAAATATATTCTTGATTTTTTCTAGTGTTACTCTCTACTTTTTTGAATTATTTGAAAAATTTTTATTTGTAAAAAAATCAAAATACTTTATAAAAGGAAAAATGCTCAATAAAATCAGCTGTTAAGGAGATTGTGAAAATCTGGGGAAAAGTCCAGAATATTACACATAGCGCGAACTTATGTAAATTATTTTTTCAACATTGTTTCAATTGTTCCTGTAGAAACTAAGGCATTAAAATTTTAGATGGTATTATTTTTTTATTCGTCGGGAAATGAGTGTACAACGAGAACTGAGTTGTTTGAAATTAAGTTGATTTATGTTTAAGGCCATGTATTTAGAATTGAAATTCTGTATGGGTATCTAATTAGTATAATGGTATTGCGGTATAATGCTGGGGGTCAGGTTTATTGAGTTTTATGATGATTTATAGCTTTTTTAAAGATATTTTAACAAATTATACGGTTTGAACACAATAAATATTATAAAACTTTGCAATACAAAATTATTTAGTAATGGGATGAATAACATTGAATAACATGAATCTCATAAGCCTCAAAATCTGATCTTTTGTATTTAATTAATAAAAAAAAACCTTTATTAATTCTGATTTAAAAACATATTTCAAAAACGGTGTTATTATTTAACGCTGTAGGCCTGATTACTTTACCTGTTTATATTTATAAGTATTTTATTATTTAAAAAATTCAAATTCTATAGTACAAATAAACCCGTGAGCTTTATCAAGTACCATAGCCTGAGAGAAATGTCCTCTGAGGTAAACTTAGTATAAAATTGTACTGTAGATGCGTTATGCTGGAGACATTATCTTCCTTCAATAGAGTAATGGCCTAGTTAAAGAAATCTTTCTTGGTCTCTTCAGAGTCATCTAAATGCCGTATAGAAGGCATTACTGTTATTGAGAAATTAACAAATTTAATGCAAATTTACTTTGTAGCACAATTGTGTTTTTATTTCATTAACGGTAACAACAGTTTCTTCTGTGTAATTGAACAATATACCGATCTAGGTTGCTGCAGGTTTTAAAGAATAGGGATGGGGTAGGAAGTAATACCAAGGGATAGAAAAGGGGTCATTAGATACGTAAGCAGGTCCGTGTCCTACAGGTACTCGCCATCATAAACAAATTGAGGTGCTACATGATACCACTCTTATATAAGAAATATTTTTCCTGGATAGATTGAGTAAAAGACAGAAAACAGAAGTAGGTTTGTCCTCATCCCTAAGCATGTGCAGGAAGACGGTGCGTGTGGACAGGAACTACTTCATTAAATATACCTGATCCCATAAGGATCATAGTGATGTGATTATCTGTTACAATCTATTCTATGTAAAAGAATTATGATGCTTGTCTTGAATCTTTATTCAGAAAGACTTTCCTACCAAGAGAGCTTCGTCTGAAAGAAAAGGTTGGGGTGTGGGGGGGCAGGGTATTAATTCAATTAGGCTGTAACATTATTTTAGGCAAAAATGTTACATATTACAGCAGCATAATATAATATAAATTTTACTAAAGGCTAATTAAACAATAAAATGTAATAAAAAAGTCCTATTGGATTTTAAAACTAATCTTTAACAAACAAGAAATATTTTTAAAAGGTTTATTTTAGAAGATTTAAATTTGTATAGGTTGCGTTATAGAGTCATGTAAAAAAAGCAGTCAAATAATATATGTTTTTAAAATAATTAAACCTTTTTGTATATTTGAAAATATCTAAGTCTTGGTAATATAAAGAAGAAAACATTACCAAGGAAAATATGAGAGTACCTTTGTATGGGATTTATACACCAGACAACACATTATAGGTCAAGAGTGCACCTTGGCATATAGTTCATGTACTACATGAAATTGACAGGGACTATAATCTCAAAATACAAAACACAACACGATTCATTGACAGTGGGAATCAATAGACTAAACACTATGACAAAATTGTGTATGAATGTGCAAACCTAGGATCCGTTTAATTTCACGTCTTATATACTGTATAAATATTAAAGAGCCTAATAAGAATTTTACTCATATTTGTTTAGATAAATGTTTGGAATAGAAATTTTCAAGCGAAACAGAAAAATTAATTCCTTTGTTTGTCAACGTACTAGCTATATAATTTTTAAATTCAAGTATGGGGTTGAATTTAAAAATAAAGTTATTGGAATTTCAAAGAATGAGATTTGAATTCCAAAAAGTATCAGATATACTGAATATTGTAGAAGATAACAAAAGATTGTAAGACAATGGTACAACGTTAAATGAGAGTAAAAATTGTAAAGACAAATAGTGTTGTAAAACAATATACTCAGAAGCAAACTGGTAAAAAAAAGTTTTGTCTTACAAGAGGTAAGCGAATTCACAGAACCTAGTGAGTGGATTGTGAGACGATATAGCAAGGACAAATGTAAAACTGTCAAGTAATGTTTGTAAACAAGGGGTCAATTTAAATAAAGAATAAATGTAAACATTTCCAAATACGAAATAATATAACTGTATATTTATATACTAATGTTTACAAACAAATTAGATTTCTAAAAATTATTATTTGGAGGTATACAAGGTTTAATATTTTACAATGTGTACTCAGGTAATTATGTATTGGTATAGAAAGCTTCTATGATTTAATCTAAAATTAAACGAAGAATTTCAACAAAGAATTAAAAAAAGTAAATTAATAATGAATGTAAACATTTTAATATATGAATTTATAATGAAACTATTTTTGCAAATAATTTTCATTATTAGTATTTTAAATCTAAGCCAGAATTATTATGGCTTATGTTATGTGAATAGCCTATAGAAGTAAAATTCTTTAATTTGAACTAAAATTTTTTTTAATTTGAAAATGGTAATAAATGGTTTTATGATATTTTTTAAAATAAGAATAGATTTGCTGTCGTTAATATATGAGTTGAATTATTATGTCGTTAATTAATTATTAAATTGAATAAAAATTATTATTTTGATAATAGAAATACACAGTTTTTTGTCAAGAGGGGCGATAAATATGTAACATTATTTTAAGTAAAAATGTTACATATTACAGCAGAATCAGAAAACAACCGAGATATTAGTTTGAGAATAAAAATTTTAAAAATATAATTCTATATACGGTAATACTGGTTGAGATATAATTTCTACAAGCTTTTCTTATAAAAGCAGCTAACATTTAGACACGCGCCGGGAAGTTGGGCAGAAAGAAGGTCAGATCTCGCTACGTATGCTTTAAACACCCCTTCTTCTCGGTTAGGTCTTCGAACCGACAGCACGCCGCAAGATGTGGCGTAGCAAGAATATATATTGATTTTAATAGTTTTTATTTAATTTAAAAGAAATGTATAAACGTTTCCTTTATTATTACATGTTAAAGGAATTTAAAAACCGGATCTAAAACAGTGTAAACCTTTCAAATGTATTATCACTTTCTTATTTATCTTTTGTGTATATTTTGTATATTAAAATTCGATTTATTTTATTTTGAAATAATTGGTAAATTTATTGAATGCACCATTCTCAAGTTCAATTTAGATCTTGACTTTACAGATCACTTTATTAATTTTGTAAAAAACAACTGCAATATTCAACACCTAAATTCCTCAAGAATTTATCTAAGTGCGTTACAAGACATGTTCTCATCAAAATTATTCAAGGCTATTTTATACAGGATGTTCTTTTTCAGAGTGAGTTATGAAACGTTAAGAAATGAACATGAATCACCCTGGTTTAGGGCTTCGTTAAAAAATATGGCTTATTCTTGTAAAGTAGCAACACAAGCTGCTATTAGAGAAGTGTCTATTCTATAAGCCCTCGTATAACGTAGAGAGTGTTGCCTGAGTATAGCAGGAACATAAAGGTCATCAAGTGTTATGAGAGAACTGTAATCAAAACCTGAGTCTTTTAAAGCAGTTTGCCCCTTCAAATGATATAAAATCAATTTAAATTTCTTTAATTAATTTATATTTTTTGTAAAAGAGATTGAAATGTAATCGCATTTCACTCTGTAATCGGTATTAAAGTGAAATCAAATAGAACGTCCTATTATATAATAAAAGTGTCCGATCGAAATGAAATCTTCTTTGACGGAATAGGATTTATTACTTTTGACAGATACAAAGGACTTAATTTTAAAAAAATCTTAAGATGAAATCTTTTAATATTTAGTCACTTTGCCCATACCCTTTATAAAGTAATTTTTAATGAATCCAGGTTTCATTAAAACTGGATTCATAGCTTGGATTCCACGCGGGTTCATAGCGTGGAAAACCAAGTAAAACATTTGACAAAAATTTCGCTATAAATAAGGCTTTAAAAAAAACATAAAATGTTAAAATATACATATATTTTATGTTTGTTAAACATACAATCTTGACTTTCCTAAGTAATTTTAAAGTTACAAATAATATTAAAAAATAAATTGATATAGTTATTAAAATTTGTGACAATTTTTTTAAAAATATATGCAGTTCAAAATTTTGATCTGCTTTAATTTACTATATAAAATAATAAGAATTGATAAATATAATGAAATTGTAAATAATTAAGGGTTATAGTTTCCAGTAAATCAATTGGACAAATAAACTGTAATCAGCGCCACAGTTAGGAACGATCGAAAATTAGCTATAAGTATACCTGTATATTCTGCAAACATTTACAAGCTAAACAAGGCGCTATGTATGCAATTCTATGCCATAATGGTCAATTAGCAATTAACAGGAAAGAGAGAGGGTAACTCTAAATATTTAATCATTTTAAAAACAAACCTTTTATATTGTATAAGTATATTATAATAAGACCTATGCAATTATACACCTATATGCGTTACTAGCACGGGGACAGTGATAAGTAGAAAATAAGTCTCTGACGCAGTAGAAAAGTAGATCACTAGTCTTAGTTGCATTGCGTGACTTGAATACTTCGAAAATAAGAACTCGGTTTTTTTAGTCAAGGTTAGTTCTTAACTCGTCATGAGACCCAAGTAAAGAATAAATTCTGCTTAATGATGTTGTTATTAGAACCAATATAAATTGAAATAAAGGATATAGGAAAATATCAATCAGTTATTTTAAGGAATAGAGATAAAAGTATTCTAAATAGATGTTTTTACGTTATTGTGATAATTTTCAGTTGATATTAGATTTATTATTATTTCACCTCTACACATAGCGGTTATGAGTGCAAGTGTCTAGATAACAATAAACTTGTATATTTGCTACACACAATATTACGCGTTACAGAGAATCAACTTTGTTATACGGTACACCTGTAAACAGACATAGAGTTCGGTGTACTGATATTCATACTCTTCACACATCTCCCTCCTGAGGGTGGGCCTGCAGCAACGCGTCCGTGTGTTGCGTGTCCGTCAGGCGTAAGCCTACCGAGCGCCTGCAATGTGATAGGCCGCTTCCCGCACATACTGTTGACTATTTCAACTTGGTGTAAATGTTGTTCGTTAGAACTTCGCGTATGTCGGTCGGTTAAACTTACCGTAAGACAGTTGTTTAGTTGAAACGTTGGTCGTTTGATCTAACCGATCGTTTTTAGGCAATTTTATATATTATTTAAAACAACCCCTAGGGCGACCTCGCCTCCTCATCGAACTAACATACACCCCATACACCACTTTTTCTTAGGTTAGGACACTAGAGCGAGACGTCATCTTGTTCCCGCCAAATGGGCGCCGCCATCTTGTTCCCGCGCTTATGGGCGCCGCCATCTTGTTCCCGCGCTTATGAGCGCCGCCATCTTGTTCCCGGGCTTATGGGCGCCGCCATCTTGGAAAGGGGTGGGGGTAGCAAATCCAGCTTTCCTATTGGTTCCCGCCCAAGCGCCCCATCTACCCTGTAGCCTTCTCTACTCGCATTTCACTATGTAATCGGTATTAAAGTGAAATCAAATAGAAAGTCGTATAATATAATAAAAGTATCCGATCAAAATGAAAGCTTCTTTGACGGAATAGGATTTATTACTTTTGGCAGATACAAAGGACTTAATTTACAAAAGATCTTAAGATGAAATCTTTTAATATTTAGTCACTTTGCCCATACCCTTTATAAAGGGATTTCTAATGAATTCATGTTTCATTAAAGCTGGAAGCTGGCTGGTTCATAGCGTGGGAAAAAAAGTAAAACATTTGACAAAAATATCGCAATAGATAAGGCTTTAAAAAAAACATAAAATGTTAAAATATACATATATTTTATGTTTGTTAAACATACAATCTTGTCTTTCCTAAGTAAATTTAAAGTTAAAAATAATATTAAAAAATAAATTGATATAATTATGATGTGTGCGACAAATGTTTTTTAAAATGTATGCAGTTCAAAATTTTGATCTACTTTAATTTACTATATAAAATAATAAGAATTGATAAATATAATGAAATTGTAAATAATTAAGGGTTATAGTTTCCAGTAAATCAATTGGACAAACAAACTGTAATCAGCGGCACAGTTAGAAAAGGTCGAAAATTAGCTATAAGTATACCTGTATATTCTGCAAACATTTACAAGCTAAACAAGGCGCTATGTATGCAATTCTATGCCATAATGGTCAATTAGCAATTAACAGGAAAGAGAGAGGGTAACTCTAAATATTTAATCATTTTAAAAACAAACCTTTAATATTGTATAAGTATATTATAATAAGACCTATGCAATTATACACCTATATGCGTCACTAGCACGGGGACAGTGATAAGTAGAAAATAAGTCTCTGACGTAGTGGAAAAGTAGATCACTAGTCTGAGTTGCATTGCGTGACTTGAATACTTTGAAAATAAGAACTCGGTTTTTTTAGTCAAGGTTAGTTCTTAACTCGTCATGAGACCCAAGTAAAGAATAAACTCTGCATAACGATGTCGTAATTAGAACCAATATAAATTGAAATAAAGGATTTAGGAAAATATCAATCAGTTATTTTAAAGAAGAGATATTTTAAAGAATATAGATAAAGGTATTCCAAATAGAGTTTTTTTACGTTATTGTGATAATTTTCAGTTGATATCTCTTGTGTTATCCCCCAAGATATACATCGGGAGAGATATAAAGAATTGGGAGAGCTAAAACGTGACAGAATGTATCCCTCAGTGCTTAACTACGGACGCAACCATCTCTGTTAAAAATACCTTTGTAAAGCTCAAAGCTGCAATACAAATGTCAGCACTAAAATTAGGCAAGAGGAAAACAATACTTGATTTATAAATACATATATATATATATATATATATATATATATATATATACACATACAATACATAATATACATAATTAATTAATATACATAATTATATATAATTATGCTCTCCTTTACCTTGGAGAGCATTTAAATACAATAGTTTTACATATTCAATATCTCAAACCAGAAAATAATTAGGTAAATTTGCTTCGAGTGTGAAATAAATTTTAATGTTTATATATATTGTTAAACCAAAGTCTTAAAAGAAAATAGCTTTAATAAAAGTAAAATATAATCAATTGAAAATACTTATAAAATGATAAAATACTTATTACAACAAAATAGTGTCAATTCCATGGTAGTCAACAATACCGTTCTCCATGAGGTACTTCAGATCTTATATAATAAGAAGCATTCAGATGCTATCATACGCCAACTTTACAAGGCACGTGTGTGTGTGTGTGTGTGTGTGTGTGTGTGTGTTATATATATATATATATATATATATATATATATATAGGTATAAATATATATATATTTATTTATACACACACACACACAGCAGACAGACAGACACATTTACCTAAGTTTTATAGACATTTTTTTAAAATATAAGATGATATGAAGATATTGAAATTTTACTGCCAATACGTCTATAACATAGATAAATGGTTTTTCCTATTTTTAGGAAGCAGTAGGAGCAAAGAATTGAATTTCAGCATTGTATACCATTCTAACTTCAGTTCTGCTTTGGAATATGAAGTCTTATGACTTCAAACCATAAATCTAATGATTTTGTTGACATTATACAGTAGTTAAACATGTGTCTTACAGTTTATTTATTAAATATCGAAATATTGTTGTTATTCATGACGAGCTGGTTGTTAATCCCTTATTAAACTTTGGTATAGTTAATTTAACAATTTAACAACTTATAGTTAACAAAAAGGCTGATCGTAAGTAATTTAAAAGTGTAATAAGTCAATTTATTGTTTATAATTTCTTTGGAATCTTATAAAACCGACTTGATGCTTCTCTTCCATATTGTAGAGATGCATCAATATAGCTCTTCCGCTTTTTATTGTCTAGAAGACCTTTCAAGCCGAATCCAGTTTCTTGTTTTCTAAAACCACTTAGGTGAAGTGGGGAACCCATGTTGTCATTTTCTTATGTGCCGGATAATCTGGCGTGTGGGAGGTAAATAGTAGGGGAAATTGAATGTTAAAGAAACGTCTGCACATAAGACATTTTAGTAGATAGAAGGGTGAAAAACACTATTAGACTCGAAAAAACTGGCTCTTTGAAAAAGGCGCGTACAAAAACAATTTTGTGTACTTTTTCCATAATTTCGATGTCTGTAGCAAACTTCTAATGTTGTCTCATATTTCCTGCAATTTGTATAGATATTTGTTAAATAATAATGAAACTCATTTTAAAAATCAGGTTTTAGTAAAAAGATGGAACTCTTTCCTAAACAAACTATTATTATTGCACACGTATAGTTATGATGCGTTCAGTGGACGGTTCGGGCGCTAACAGGCGTTCCATGCACATTGAGGCGTAGTTAATTGTAATACGACAGATTGTTAGTCACAGTGGATTTTCCAACATTTTTGCCCAGACAGATATCTAAGGAGAAAACACTATAAGATCCATTCCGATAAGAACTCATTAAATTAGAGGTATAAGGGCTAGTAAAATAAAGTACGAAGCTTGCCGAAAACCTCAAGTGCAAAAGTTGTTGAAAGAAATAAAACACATCTAAAATAAAAGACGTATCATGAATCAACAACAAACAGTAACATCTTCTGGGAAGGACGTTTTAGTTGTATACTATTCGATTATATATCAGAAGGAATAGTTGAGGTCTTTCACGAAAATAATGATCAGCTGATAATCAGCTTCCATTCGGTCAATAGACTTTAGGAAAATGTTCATCAATATTACTGAAAGAGTCTTGATAAGTAACATAGAGGTTTTGGAGTGATGGACAATAGGAGTTTAAACTGGTAATGAAGTCACCCACCAAACCACATTTTTCACCAAGAAGGGCAGATAGTTTTTTTGATCATGCTATACTTCAAATTAGTGAGACCGATGTATTGCCATATCCAGAATCATTACCTAAACTGTGCAAAAGAGAATTGTAGATTATTTTCTTCATGGGACTTCCGTCGTTGATTGTTTGTGTGTCGTTACAACATTGCCTTCAACAATACTAGATTATGTAATACAAACTCTCGATTATCCGTTCTACTGGTTATCCATGCTTTTCTTTGGTTTTTTTATTTATAGGTATAAGATATGTTTATTTTATTTGTGTTTGTTGTAGCACTTACGAAAAACGATTATTGTGATTAAGTAATTGTTATATATATAATTACTATTTGAATAAATTATCTTTTATATCCCAGAATAATTCTATTTGTAGCCGAATAATAGGTTGCACTAGTTCTTTTAAAATTATTTTACCATTTTGTATAATCTTCAATAAATGTAACATTAAGAGCTACAGGAAGCCGTGTTAGTGTTGTGGTTAGCCTTCTCGCAATACCTAGGGGACTTGGTTAGGAGCCTTTAAAGTGGAGAAATATTATTTAAGGCCAATAATTTTTAAATGTGAGGTGCGTCCTCTATTTTTTTATAAAATTATAATAATTAGCTGAAACCTATAAGTAGTTGTTTGTAAAGTAAAAACATTAAAATAACTTGTTTTTAATTATATAAAATTCCTGTTGAATGCTTTTCCCAAATAACTAATTTAATGAAAACGTTTTAATAGATTATTCCTGTAAGTTTACGTCGAATACCTAATGTTGTGTGTTTATTATTGCCTCAATCTAAACTCAAAATTAAAGGTTTTATTGTTTCACACACGCAATGGGTTTACATAAAACGATGATGTAAGAGAACGCCAGGCATGTATTAAGCTCTATGTAATCGGCTTCCCTCGCTGGTATTGCAGCGGGGCCTAAGCAGGTAAGGGTCTATATGTAGTCTCAGTAGGGCAAGGGATGTTTATTCAGTTATTGTGTGTTTTAAACGGAACAAAGCGGAGGCTCACTGCATGAAATCTGAGTTGGCCATCTTTAAGATACTCCCTTTGCAATTAATTTCATTATCCGGCAAAACGTGAGAAATCATATCAAAAATAAATTAAATTATCAGACATATATCCCTTAAAAATTAGAGTATTATTGCGTTAATTGTTTATTTTCGACATTGGTTATTAAACTAGAGAGAAAGTGAAATATAACATATAATTAATCTTAATTCACACCCCTAATTTCTTAAACATACAGCTTTAAGAATAGTTGTCCTGAGTGACTGAGGATCAAAGTCGTGGCGAAACTATAAAAGGTAGACTTGAAATTTTCTACGTACACTCATATTTTCAGCTATTATAACATAAATGCACAGTAAAAAAGGATTTCCAAAATGTTAATTTTAAGAGTTAGTAATGGCAAAATTCCATGGAAAATATAAAATCCAAATGTGAAATGCACGGTGAATGTATAATTTCAGAGGCTATCCTTGTTCTATAACTAGTATAACTTCTTACGAGAAAACAGGCCAGCCCCAGATGTTTAGATACAATAGGGGTGGGTCCTACGTAATTTATATAAATTTTTCAATTGCTATGCTCACGTACAAATTTTTAATTTTTTAAAGAAATCAATTACAAACAGTTTTATGCAATATTCACGTATATATGAAATGTGTGTACTATGGCGAATTTAACAAACTTTGAATTGTAAAAATCTAACAATTCTCATTAAATATTTGGATAGAGGTTTTTCTAAAGTCAGTTCTTGAAAATATTTAGTAATACTATCTCCGACTGTACTACATAGTTCTAAATAGAATATTTATGTTAATATCAAAATATTTCCGAAAGTTTTACACAATTTTGCAATTTTAAATAGTCAGTTACTAATCCGATTTATATCAGTTATACATTACTTTTTCAAATATTTTTACATTTTACAAGAATCATGATAAGTGTAAATGATGAAAACAACAGAATGTTATTTATACATTTGTATAAGTATAACTGTATTATTAAACACAATAACAAGAGCACATCACTCCACTTTGTATCTTCTTGTTTGCTAGATTGTAATTTTGTAATAAGACCCTCTGATAATGATGATGACATGGTCATCGAAATGTACATAAGGGGGTAATCTTAAGTAAATTGTTTTATTTGTTATTTTTTATTATGTTTGTGGTATGGGGTTCTTTCCAATATTTTCATTACAGTGTATAAATTAAAATATTTATTTAATAGATAATACGCTATTATAACTTTGAATTCCCATTCCCTAATCATCATCCATCATTAGTTGTTTTAACACTTTCTAAATTATCATATAAAATGAGAATTTTAACAGAGTGCGGGTGAAACTGCCACTGGGCGTTAGTTTATTATATAAGTCTAAGGTTTTGTTCTTGTATCTCACAAGCAGTTGATATATAATTTATTTAGTAATGAGATATTTTTATGTATACACACACACACACACATATTTATATATATATATATATATATATATATATATATATATATATATATATATATATATTATGTATAATTATATATAACTATGTATATTAATTAATTATGTATATTATGTATTATATATATACATACATATACATATATATATATATATATATACATATTTTTAAAAACATTTGTCTCACATTTCATTATTATATCAATTTATTTTTTAATATTATTTGTAACTTTAAATTTACTTACAAAAGACAAGATTGTATGTTTAACAAACATAAAATATATGTATATTTTGAGATTTTATGTTTTTTAAAGCCTTATTTATTGTGAAATTTTTGTCAAATTTTTTACTTGGTTTTCCACGCTATGAACCAGCCAGCTTCCACCTTTAATGAAACCTGAATTCATTAGAAATCCCTTTATAAAGGGTATGGGCAAAGTGACTAAATATTAAAAGATTTCATCTTAAGATCTTTTGTAAATTAAGTCCTTTGTATCTGACAAAAGTAATAAATCCTATTCCGTCAAAGAAGCTTTCATTTTCATCGGACACTTTTATTATATTATATGACTTTCTATTTGATTTCATTTTAATACCGATTACAGAGTGAAATGCGATTACATTTCAATCTCTTTTACAAAAAATATAAATTAATTAAAGAAATTTAAATTGATTTTATATCATTTGAAGGGGCAAACTGCTTTAAAAGACTCAGGTTTTGATTACAGTTCTCTCATAACACTTGATGACCTTTATGTTCCTGCTATACTCAGGCAACACTCTCTACGTTATACGAGGGCTTATAGAATAGACACTTCTCTAATAGCAGCTTGTGTTGCTACTTTACAAGAATAAGCCATATTTTTTAACGAAGCCCTAAACCAGGGTGATTCATGTTCATTTCTTAACGTTTCATAACTCACTCTGAAAAAGAACATCCTGTATAAAATAGCCTTGAATAATTTTGATGAGAACATGTCTTGTAACGCACTTAGATAAATTCTTGAGGAATTTAGGTGTTGAATATTGCAGTTGTTTTTTACAAAATTAATAAAGTGATCTGTAAAGTCAAGATCTAAATTGAACTTGAGAATGGTGCATTCAATAAATTTACCAATTATTTCAAAATAAAATAAATCGAATTTTAATATACAAAATATACACAAAAGATAAATAAAAAAGTGAAAATACATTTGAAACGTTTACACTGTTTTAGATCCGGTTTTTAAATTCGTTTATCATGTAATAATAAAGGAAACATTTATACACTTCTTTTAAATTAAATAAAAACTATTAACAACAAAATCTATTCTTGCGGCGTGCTTTCGGTTCGAAGACCTAGCCGAGAAGAAGGGATGTTTAAAGGAGATCTGACCTTCTGCGCACCTTCCCGGCGCATGTCTAAATGTTAGCTGCTTTTATAAGAAAAACTTGTAGAAATTATATCTCAACCAGTATTACCGTATATAGAATTATATTTTTAAAATTTTTATTTTCAAACTAATATCTCGGTTGTTTTCTGATGCTGCTGTAATATGTAACATTTTTGCTTAAAATAATGTTACATGTTTATCGCCCCTCTTGACAAAAAACTGTGTATTTCTATTATCAAAATAATAATTTTCATTCAATTTAATAATTAATTAACGACTTATTAATTGAACTCATATATTAACAACAACAAATCTATTCTTATTTAAAAACATATCATAAAACCATTTATTACCATTTCCAAATTAAAAAAAAAAAAATTCAGTTCAAATTAAAGAATTTTACATTTATAGGCTATTCACATAACATAAGTCATAATAATTCTGGCTTAGATTTAAAATACTAATAATGAAAATTATTTGCAAAAAGAGTTTCATTATAAATTCATATTTTAAAATGTTTACATTCATTATTAATTTACTTTTTATTTATTCTTTGTTGAAATTCTTCGTTTAATTTTAGATTAAATCATAGAAGCTTGTTATACCAATTCCTCAATCAATACCTTATTACCTCAATACCTTATTACCTCAATACTTTATTACCTCAATACCTTATTACCTTGATACATTATTACCTAAATATGTTATTACCTCAATGCCTTATTACCTCAATACCTTATTACATCAATACCATATTACCTTATTACCTTAATACCTTGATACTTTATAACCTCAATGCCTTATTACATCAATACCTTAGTACCTCGATACCTTATTACCTCAATACCTTATTACCTCGATACATTATTACCTCAATACCTTATTAACTCGATACCTTATTACCTCAATACCTTATTACCTTATTACTTCGATACCTTACTACGTCGATACCTTATTACCTTAATACTTTATTACCTCAATAACTTTTACCTCGATACCTAATTACCTCAATACCTTATTACCTCAATATCTTATTACCTCGATACCTTATTACCTCAATACCTTACTACATCGATATCTTATTACCTCGATACCTTATTACCTCGATACATTATTACCTCTATACCTTATTACCTCAATACCTTATACCTCGATACCTTATTACCTCAATATCTTATTACCTCAATACCTTATTACCTCAATACCTTATTACCTCAATACCTTATTACCTTAATACCTTATTACCTCGATACTTTATTACCTCGATACCTTATTACCTCGATACCTTATTACCTCGATACATTATTACCTCAATACCTTATTACCTGGATACCTTATTACCTCGATACCTTATTACCTCGATACCTTATTACCTCGATACCTTATTACCTCAATACCTTATTACTTCAATACCTTATTACCTCGATACCTTATTACATCAATACCTTAATACCTCGATACCTTATTACCTCAATACCTTATTACCCCAATACCTTAATACCTCAATACCTTATTACCTCGATACCTTATTACCTCGATACGTTATTACCTTAATACCTTATTACCTCGATACTTTATTACCTCGATACCTTATTACCTCGATACCTTATTACCTCGATACATTATTACCTCAATACCTTATTACCTGGGTACCTTATTACCTCGATACCTTATTACCTCGATACCTTATTACCTCAATACCTTATTACCTCGATACCTTATTACCTCAATACCTTATTACTTCAATACCTTATTACCTCGATACCTTATTACTTCAATACACATTGTAAAATATTAAACCTTGTATACCTTAAAATAATAATTTTTTGAAAAATCTAATTTGTTTGTAAACATTTATATATAAATAGGGGGGTGAAGTTGATCGCCTGCACGTGGTGCCCCCTGCTCTCGACTGAACGATCAACAAGCTGCGCTATACTCGAGCAGACCACAAGAGCAATAAAGATAAAGATAAACAAAATTTTTACAAACGGCTCTCTTCAGAGCCCTGACGACGGCCTGAAGCTAACCTTTTGGAATGCCGGAGGCCTAAACCAATCCAAATTATTAGAACTAAAACATATTATTTTAACTTTTGACGCGGACATCTTTATAATTGTCGAAGCTGGTGCATGCACTGACAACACTGTGTTTTACCAAGTCCCAGGATACTCCCTCGTAACTCTGAAAAGAGCACGTCCTGTTGCATCGGGAATTCTTGCCGGTGTGAAAAATACAGTCATTGCTGAACATCAAATTATACATGAAATGACCAACGACGATAAGTCAGAGATAATACTTTTTAAGGTTTGGAAGCAGACAAAAATGTACAGAGTCTATGGACTTTACAATCCACCACTAAACAGACCAAGTCTTGAAAACAGCATTCTTGGTATTTGTGCAAACACAATCATCACGGGAGATTTCAACGCACCATCATTAAGATGGGGTTATGATAGAACAACCACAGTAGGAAGATCTATAGAGGACTTCGTTGACGAAAACTACCTCCACGTCCAACACAGCGACCCAACGTTTCTGTCCGACATCGGCTCACTGACCAGACCAGATCTTACGCTGCTCCACCCTGATCTGATGACACGTACCAGCATAGAACTGAAAGACCCAACTAGTGGCTGCGGACACCGTTTAATTAACATCACTGTCGCACAGACCCGACGACCTGCAGCGCCTAAGAGAAAACCAAGGTGGAACTTCAAGAAAGCCAACTAGACAAAGTTTAAATTGCTCTCCGATGACCTAATAACGGGGGATCTCATTACAGATTGCCCTGACAAATCTACAAAAGCCGTAGCATCCACTATACTTAAATGCGCCCAATCAACCGTGCCTCGAGGACAAGTGAAAAAGCACAGACCTTTCTGGTCAGCGAAACTCTCCACCCTGAAAAAGAAACGAAATGACGCCAGGAAAGCTGCTGAAGTTAAAAAGACAAGAGATAGTTGTGTAGAAGTGCAACGAGCGCAAGCGACCCTCCAACGGAAAATTAAACAAAGCAAGCGACAAGCATACAGAACCTTTGTCAGCCGGTTGGACTATAAAAAAGATGGAATAAAAGCACATCGTTTCCTGTCAAGTCTAAACAAACAACAAGTAACTGCGTCTACAGAACCTATAGTATACCACGGCAAACACATCCATGACCCCAAAAAGGTATCAAACGCTTTCTGCCAACACTACGCCAACGTTGGAAAATTAAAGATTCCTAAGCTCCAGAAAAATGAATTCATAAAGTATCGACACACTACATGTCTATCAGAGTAGGAAAATCAGGTCATGAACGGAAACTTCTCCCTTGCAGAACTAAAGGTAGCTTTATATACTCTAAAGCCAGGAAAATCAGCTGGACCTGACTCCATATTCCCAGAGTTCCTGTTACATCTTGGGACATCCGCCCAGAAAACTCTCTTGAAGCTTATGAACAAACTCTGAATAAATTCATCCCTGTCCTTTGGCGCAAAGCAGAAATCATTCCTATCCTTAAAAAAGGAAAGCCTCCATGCGAAGTAAAAAGCTACAGACCCATTTCCCTCACGAGATGCTGCTGCAAGCTAGCCGAGTGAATGATTGTCAATCGTCTGAGTCCCTTTCTAGAGAGGACCGGTGCCCTGTCAGATGAGCAAGCTTCCTTTAGGAAACACCGCGGCACTATGGACCAAATTGTGAAGCTCGTTCAAGCAGTGAAGGATGGCTTTTATAGAAAAATGTCGACTGTGGCAGTCTTTGTAGACTTCAAGGGAGCCTATGACAGAATATGAAGGAAGCTTCTGTTGCACAAACTCCAAAAATTAGGAATAACTGGGAAACTCTTAGGATGGGTGAAGTCCTTTCTGGCACAGAGTCCGTTTCCGAGACACAATTTCGTCATTTAAACAGCAACCCAACGGCCTACCGCAGGGAGCAGTACTCAGCTGTATCCTTTTCAATATTATGATAAAGGACCTCTTAAAAATAGTAAAAGAAGTACCGGGCATATCAACCTTACTTTTTGCGGACGACCTTGTCTTTTGGGCTTCAAGCGGGACTCTTTCAAACCTAGAAAAAACTATAAATCAAACCCTTAGCAGAGTTGCTGACTGGGCCAACTACAACCAAAGGCGTTGGATAAAGTAAAGTATTTCTATATAAATATACAGTTATATTATTTCATATTTGGAAATGTTTCCACTTATTCTTTATTTACATTTACTCTTTATTTAAATTGACCCCTTGTTTACAAACATTACTTGACAGTTTTATATTTGTCCTTGCTATATCGTCTCACAATCCACTCACTAGGTTCTGTGAATTCGCTTACCTCCTGTGAGCCAAAAAAAATTTTTTTACCAATTTGCTTGTGAGTATATTGTTTCACAACACTATTTGTCTTTACAATGTTTACTCTCATTTAACAAATTTAAGCCTGTACCATTGTCTTAAAACTTTTTGTTATCTTTTACAATATTCAGTATATCTTACCCTTTTTGGATTTCAAATCTAAATCTTTGATTCCAATAACTTTATTTTTAAATTCAACCCCATACTTAAATTTAAAAATTACATAGCTAGTACGTTGACAAACAAAGGAATTAATTTTTCTGTTCCACTTGAAAATTTCTATTCCAAACATTTATCTAAACAAATATGAGTAAAATTCTTATTAAGCTCTTTAATATTTATATATAAGAAGTGAAATTAAACGTATTCTAGGTTTGCAGATTCATACACAATTTTGTCATAGTGTTTAGTCTATTGATTCCCACTGTCAATGAATCGTGTTGTGTTTTGTATTTTGAGATTATAGTCCCCGTCAATCTCGTGTAGTATATGAATTATATGCCCAGGTGCACTCTTGACCTATAATGTGTTGTCTTGTGTGTAAATTCCATACCAAGGTACTCTCATATTTTCCTTGGTAATGTTTTCTTCTTTAGAATACTAAGATTTAGATATTTTCAAATTTACAAAAACTTTAATTATTTTAAAAAGATATAATATTTGATTGACTTTTTTTACATGACTCTATAACGCAACCTATACAAATTTAAATCTTCTAAAATAAACCTTTAAAATTATTTCTTGTTTGTTAAACATTAGTTTTAAAATCCAATAACAGTTACTTTTTTTATTACATTTTATTGGTTAATTAGCCTTTAGTAAAATTTATATTAAGTTTAAAGAATTATTTATCTGAAAGGTTTACTTTTGTTTCAAATCATTTCAATTTAATAAATGTTTAAAGTTTTGATAATTTCTTATTTGTCTGTATTTATAAACAGATATAGCCACCATTCAGAAAACCAAGCGAATATCTTATTAAATACAAAAGCAATCTCGGAGTGTTTAAACAACGTATTTCGTGCTACACATAATTTTGTAAAACGGGAATTTACAATCTAGCTTCACTAAGTCATCCATCCCTTGTTCAAACAAGCATTTCCTGTTAAGTCTAACTACGCATTACTAAAATAACTGATTTATACTTGTAGCATGACTTACTTTCCCCTTGTTCTTTTAAAGTTACAACTGCCCGAATCAAAAAAAACTTTTCTTGTCAATTAATATTTTTAAAATTTTTACTGAACGCACTAAACCTTATAACTCAATTTTAGCTAGCATAGTGGTGCAATTTATGTAACGCATTTAGATAAATTCTTGCGGAATTTAGGTGTTGAATATTTCAGTTATCTGTTACATAATTAATATAGTGACCTGTAAAGTCAGGATCTAAATTGAACTTAAAAATGGTGCATTCAATAAATTTACCAATTATTTCAAAATAAAATAAATCAAATTTTAATATACAAAATTTACACAAAAGATAAATAAGAAAATGAAAATACATTTGAAACGTTTACACTGTTTAAGATCCTGATTTACATTCGTTTAACATGTAAAGATATTTCGCAAATAGTGTATGTTCACTATTTTAGTATAAATGGCATTGACATATGACATCCACAAAGAGATTGCTTCTATATAAAATAAAATAGATTTCAATTTAATTTATCTAACAGTTGAACATTTGTTATTGCATACCACGGATTGATCATAACTTCCTGCATTATTAAAATATGAAAACATATACTTTTTTGCCTTCCTTAGTTAAATGTTTGAAAGTTAAATTTTGATTTCACATAAACTTAATAACTTATCTGGAATTGTAATTTATGTTGCACAACGTGGGTCCGTGATCAGACCTTGCGATTATTCATTTTGGATACGTGTTGCCTAGAATGTTCGCCAGATGTAGAATAATCAATGATGAATTATTTCTTTAAAAAAATAATAAAGGAAACTTTTAGACACTTCTTTTAAATTAAATAAAAACTATTAAAAACAATATCTTTTCTTGCTACGCCCCATCTTGCGGCGTGCTTTCTATTCGAGACCTAACCGATAAGAAGGGATGTTTAAAGCATACGTAGCCAGTCCTGACCATCTGCGCCACTTCCCGAGCATTTCTAAATGTTTGCTGCTTTCATAAAAAAAGGTTGTGGAAATAATATCTCAACCAGTATTGCCGTACATAGTATTATAATTTAGAATTATTTTTAAACTAATATCTCGTTTTTTTCTGATGCTGCTGTAATATGTAACATTTTTGTCTAAAATAATGTTACAATCTAATTAAATTATTACTCCCACACCCCAAACCTTTCTTTCAGACCAAGCTCTCTTGGTAGAAAAGTCTTTCCTTTATTAAGGACAAACGTCATAATTCTTTTACATAGAATAGATTGTAACAGATAATCACATCACTATGATCCTTATGGGAACATGTATATTTAATGAAGTAGTTCCTGTCCACACGCACCGTCTTCCTGCACATGCTTAGGGATGAGGACAAACCTACTTCGGTTTTCTGTCTTTTACTCAATCTATCCAGGAAAAATATTTCTTATATAAGAGTGGTATCATGTAGCACCTCAATTTGTTTATGATGGCGAGTACCTGTAGGACACGGACCTGCTTACGTATCTCATGATCCCTTATCTATCCCTTGGTATTACTTCCTACCCCATCCCTATTCTTGAAAAACTGCAGTAGCCTAGATCGGTATATTGTTCAAACACACAGAAGAAACTGTTGCTACCGTTATTGAAATAAGAAACATTTGTGCTACAAAGTAAATTTGCATTAAACTTGTTAATTTCTCAATAACAATTATGACTTTTATACGGCATTTAGATGCCTCTGAAGAGACCAAGAAAAATTTCTTCAACTAGGTCATTACTCTATTCAAAGGAGATAATGTCTCCGGCATAACGCATCTACAGTACAATTTTATACTAAGTTTACCTCAGAGGACATTTCTCTCAGGCTATGGTACTTAATAAAGCTCACAGGTTTATTTGTACTATAGTATTTGAATTTTTTAAATAATAAAATACTTATAAATATATACAGTTAATTTAATCAGGCCTACAGCGTTAAACATTAACACAGTTTTTGAAATATGTTTTTAACGCTTTTAAATCAGAATTCATAAAGGTTTTTCTTTTAAATTCAATACAAAAGTTCAGATTTTGAGGTTGATGAGATTCATGTTATTCACCCATTACTAAATTATTTTCTATTGTAAAGTTTTACAATATTTATTGTGTTCAAATCGTATAATTTGTTAAAATAGCTTTAAAAAAGTTATAAATCATCCTAAAACTCAATAAACCTGACCCCTAACATCTCTTAGCAATATTGAAATGGTTCCAATTAAATCATTATTTGACCAGCTGTTATCGTTTGTTAATAGAACTTCGGTTGAATTGTATGCTTTGCATTTGTTGGTTTTGTGGTCTAACCTACTAATTATTGTCGAATTACAATCTGTTTTAGTGCAATACCATTATACTAATTATATACCCATACAGAATTTCAATTCTAAATACATGGCCTTAAACATAAATTAACTTAATTTCAAACAGCTCAGTTCTCGTTGTACACTCATTTTAACTTTCCCGACGAATAAAAAAATAATACCATTATAAAATTTTAATGGCGTAGTTTCTACAGGAACAATTGAAACAATGTTGAAAAAATACTTACATAAGTTCGCGCCATGTGTAATACACTGGAAGTTTTCCCAGATGTTCACAATTTCCTTAGCGACTGATTTTATTGCACATTTTCCCCTTTATAAGGTGTGTTATTTTTTTTTACAAATAAGAATTTTTCAAATAATTCAAAAAAGTAGAAAGTAACACTAGAAAAATCAAGAAGCAAAAGACATTGGCGGAATGTTGACGCGTTTAAATATTTAAAAAGGTAACATCGCGTTTGTTGAAATACCATAAAGTGAGATAAAATGCTTGTTACTCAACAGTAAAGACATCCAGGGAAATCGGGACTAAGGTATTAGCTTAGTATTCAAGTTTGGAGTAAAAGGTTAAAGTTGTAAAGTATTGCTTTTTAATGAGGTAATTATTTTTATGGAGGACAGTTAATAGGTTTATAAATAAATTAGAACAGTTATAAGAGTTTTTTATATCAATAAATAATAAAATAATGCTACGAGTGATTAGGTAAAGTGTTAAAGCAAGAGCGGCTTGGAAAAGACTAAAACACCACTGTACAAAAGTAATATACTTCGAGTTAAATCCCGAAAAGTAACGACGGAGTCCAAGAAGGGACCTTCAAACACAAAAGTACAACAAGCTTTATTAGATTATATTTTTAGTCAACCAGAAAATGTTAATAATACATTAGTAAATTACTATTTAATTATCTTCCTAGATTTTAAATCTAGTTTTTATATTACACCAATGTAAACTATAGAAGATATTTAAACAAATCTAGCTAACATCCCATAAGATTTAGGATTAAATAAGACTGTATGTAATAAATAGTAATAAAAGAACAAAAAGGCTTTCTAGGAATTTCATATTAGTTATTAAACTAAAGATTCAAAACAGTAAAAATTAAACAGTTTACTTTAAATTTCCTTACATATTTTTTTATTAAAACAAACAGACTAGTTTCGACGACGATTCGCCTTGATCGGTGCTAGACTACTACTTATGAAGTAACCAAGAACTTATGAAAACGACATCGACGCCGAAACTAGTCATTTTGTTTTAGTAAACTAGTTTGTTTGTTTTAACAAAGTAATGTCTAGTGAGTTTTAGAGTAAACAGTTTTAATTTATATCGTTAGAAATATGTTCTCACTAGCTAAGTTCTAAATACCTTAAAATTAAAGTTTGCTGTCAATTTTCATAAATATATTTGAAAGCTAAGATTTAACTCACTTGATGTCAGCCAGAACAAATAAGACGTGCTTAAGTTATTAGGCTTGCTTTAATTATTGAACTACCTAAAGGTGTGACTGTGGGTATTAAAAGGTCTTTAAAATTTCATTTAAGGTTCAAAAAATTTTTATGAAAATTGGGTTTACAAAATAAAAGAGAATACCTTTAAAATTTTGTAAACGATATATTGCTTTTTCAATCCGTTTAGTGTGGAATGAACTTCATTCATTTATATTATTCACTCTGAGAAAGTTTAGAAACGCTATCAGTTTTTTGAAAAGAAAATACATCACACCAAAATATTTAGTAAATAAAATTCGTGATATCAATCCAAAGCTTGAATTTGTCAGAGCTTCTAGTAAAAATGTATTATTCATGAAACACAACTGTCAAAACTTCCGCCAGGGAGCGTTGATGCAATGAGTGCGTTACAATTTTGCCGTGCGTGACTTGGAGCTAGACATGTGACTGTCTCAGAGTTTAAGCCGAACACATTTGTGACTAAGAAGAAATGGTTTGTCTTAAAACAATTCTTTATCTATATAAAGCAAATTGAAAGAAATATTGACACAATAAATAAAATTGAAAACCAATATTTAAATTTCTAGTTATTTTCGTATACCAAATACGACGACATTGTTTCTCGTATATTCATTCACAACAAGCCAGTATCCGATATTATTCGGACACCAGTTTCGGATATTCGGTAAAATAATAATGCATAGGTTATATTTATTTATTTACCCTGTAAAGTGTATATATATATATATATATATATATATATATATATAAATATATATATAAATATATATATATATATATATATATATGTACATATATATTTATATATATATATATATATATATATATATATATATATATATATATATATACATATATATGCATGTCTTTGAATGGGACTCTGGATGTACTAAAGTTCGGCAAAATAGAAAAAGGGCACGTTATTTTGTCTATTTATGGTTTTTTATGTTTTTTTATAATAATTATCAAATGTTTGCTTAGTGATTTTTGAAGTAAAACAATATAGTTTTTATAAATTAACAGTGTTGGACATTTTACCTTCAGATTTTATACTAAAACATACCTTCATATGTTTTAATAAGAAAAGTATTTTGTGATCATGATGACGGTAAAATGTCTCAGATTATGGACGATGCGATAAAAGGGGTTAAAACCTCATCGTCACTATTTACAATTCCATGATGAAGATGTTTTAAAGTAAATGTACGTTGATGTCCATTGAGAGAATATTTAAAGACGTTGCTTGCTTTTCCAGTCACACACGCACCCAGTTGCGTTTGTGACAAATGATCAAAGAAACTCTCGTCCACTTTGTCTCCTATAACTACCCTTAACTTGAAGCATATATTGTCGGGAATCACGCATCCAGTAAGTAAATTAGTTAAGAAATATTTTGGTAAAATGTAGACATATAAATTTGGAAACATTTCTCTTGAAAAGAGATATTTAAAGCATGCAATGAACGATAATTCCTGTTCAAAACTACTCACGATTATTAAATTTTTTTTGAATATGTACGAAATATAAAAAATACCATTTCACAAATAGTAAATGTTCAATGTAGTGGAAAATATTAAGTTTCAATATGCTAAAAATAATTCTTAAATATTACTTTTATGATGGGTTCATGCAAATCATGAAGTTATTAGGATTGGATTTAAAATGTTTGTCCGAATTTTAGACCTGTCAACGGTATCAGATAATTTTGTTGTTTTGATTTCCTGGATTCTGTCGTGTAAGATAGTTTCTCTTACATAATGCTAAACATTTTATTATAGATGGCAAACAACTCTATTGTTTGTAACAATCTGTTTTATTTTATCGGTGCTTTTATTTTGATTTATCGCCGGTTCTTTCTTTTTGATTAGAATATGGTTTTTACATGCTTATGTGTACAAATTAAACTTTCGAGACTCACTAATTTGTGTTGTTCGTCGCATATTTTAGAAGCTTCGTCGAACCAATTTCGACATAAATAACCTATTTGTCACAAATCATAATTTTTAATTTTCCTCTGATACAATTTACGCTGTAAATAGCCACGTTTCAAGATCTAAATTGAATTTGAGACTAGTGCATTCAATAAATTTACCAATTATTTCAAAATAAAATAAATCAAATTTTAATATACTAAATTTGCACAAAAGATAAATAAGAAAATGAAAATACATTTGAAACGTTTACACTGTTTTAGATCCGGATTTACATTCGTTTAACATGTAAAGAATTTACGCAAATATGTTCACTATTTTAGTATATATGGCATTGACATATGATATCCACAAAGACATTGCTTCTATATAAAATAAAATACATTTCAATTTAATTTATCTAACAGTTGAAAATTTGTTATTGCATACCACGCATTAACCATAACTAAGTTTTAAAAGTTGAATAAAAATATACATGATAAGAGGTAAACTAATAAAAAAATCAGCCTGAACCACTTTTTCATACAAAAAAGTTTTGTTTCAAACTTCATATTTCGATGCGTCAAAATTAATTCAAACCCTTTGACAAACCAATTTATATCCAAGTCCCCATCGATTCTATCAATGAAATCAAATTTAGTGAAATAAAAAACGAAAACAAGTGGAGCCAAAGGTAGTTACGCTTTGGAGACATGAGTCAAACCCAGCTGCGGTCCCCTAGCGTCCGTATTGACGTTAATACGTTTTATGAGAACATACCTCAAGAAGGCCTACTTATTCCTTGTGATTTACTAACCCTTTGCCTATAGTATCGTACCTTCACCTTTATATAGCAATAGAAATATGCACACAGTAGAGTAGTTTGAAATAATTTCGTTTATAAAAATAAATTCACGTAAGTCATTAAAAGATCAACGACCTAATAATGTAAAATATTTTTTTTCCAGTTGTAATATGTATTTTATAATTGATAGTAAAAGCATAAAACTCCTAAACCGAAGAAAGTATAACCATAACATTATATTTGTTTCAAATTTAAATTGATTGTATTTTTTGAATAAAGTTTACTGGTATAAAAATGTGTACTAATTGCACACGATTTATAAACTTCAAAAGAACACAAATATGGAAACCATGAAAAGAACATAATAGATGTATGTAGTCCTTTAAGTAGATATATGTTTGTATTCCAAAACAACTATATAGGTAAAAGATTATTAATGGTCTAGAAGGAATTTATAATAGAGATGTTACGATAAACACAAAGAAACGCGAAAATACACGAAAAACGTAAGAGAAAACATTTTCAAAAGTAATGATAGTAATGGATTTACCGATTTATAAGAAATAAAATTTAGACAATTTTGAAACAATGTGACAATAATAAAAATTATAATGTAGCATAAATTCAATGACACTAGAAACGAATTGGTGTAGTAAAGAACACAATAAAATGTCTGGGGAAAGTTTTTATACTAGTGGAGGAAAAAACATCAAATGTTAGGAGCAATTCAGTCTTGTACAGATTATGACAGTAAAAAAACAAATATAGCAATATACATGATCATAGAAGCAATAAAACGAGAAAAGGATAAAGTGGTAGAGTAGTGAAAGACTCGATCTTCCGAAGAATACATGTCAGACAATGTGGTGAAAGATGCGTCAGTATTAAAGAGTAACATATGCTCTTCAGTATAGTTACATGTATTTTACGGCGATAAACTCAATGCAGCAAGGAGGATGAATTCTGATGGTAAGACAGTGAAAATAGATGTTTGGTGAAAGTTAGCATAATAGGAGAGGAACGAAGTATTGCAGGGTAAATGCCAGATAAAGTAAAGAATTGTGGTACTAATGAAGGAATATAAAACCGCAATTCGACTATGAACTAAATTAAACGAGAGGTGGACAAATAGAGAGAGTAGAAGAAAACGTTGACATAAAAATGAAATTAACAAATTATAATAACGCAATAATGTGAAGAATGTGACACAAATAAAGAAATACAATGCAGTCTAATCAATGATACGATTGTGACGATAATAAAAAAATACAAGGAAATTTAATCAGCGGTAGATTTAATAAAACAAAAGTAAGTAAATCGGTAGTGCAAAAGACAAGACCCATTTGGAGAACGTTGAGATAATTGTGGAAAGAGCGAACTATTAGAAACACAATGCAGTACAGAATTATAAAGAAATATACAATAAACATTCAAGATCATACACATGGTGAATCGAGAAAAGGACGAATCAGATTGTGGACTATTTGGTATAAATATTTGCTTCAGCAACTGAATTTTAACCAACTGGTTTCGTTGTTCGATTTCTTGGCGATTTTAAATGCTCATAAGGACACTTGGCAATTGGTAAAAGAAAACCTGGTTCCAAATAAATGTCTAAATAGTTCAAAAGCTTTGTACAAATTGGTTCTACGTTTATCGTTGTTGAATATGGGCTAACTTTATCCCTTGTTGAGTGTTTATATACACTTGAGTCTGAAGATACCAAGATCTGTGCAGACAGACAAGGGTGCGTCTTACTGTGAGCCGTTTCAAGTATTCCGTTTGTAGTGCCCCTATTTTCATCACAACCGCTTCCGCAATACCTGGCTTAAGCTGCGGAGTGTATCCCTCCCCTTTACTCACGTAATATACCTTAAATAAGCAAACAAAACACTCACGTGTACTTGAAGGAATTATGCATCATAACTTCAAGATATTATATTTAGTATTTTAACTTTAGTCACAGAACATGATATTAGTGAATGTTATATATTTAAAATGTTAAAAAGTAGTGTGCCACTTGCGAGGAATATTCCTTCGTGAAAAATAGACTTTTAGAATAGTCCTAATAGCCAACAGACTGGCTCTACTTTCCCCTCATAAATACGTATACCATAAACGCTACTTACAAAGGAATATTTCACTCACAGTTATCCGTGATTTATGTCTTACTAAAGTACTTACCACATTATTAATTATTTGATTTTAGCATTCTTCAATTTTTTTAGTAACTCGACACTTCATTACATCACCAAAATTTATGTCTAGATTTATTCTTCACCATATCCAAACCATTCTCATTCTTCTGCAAATTGTTACATACACCAACACATACACGCGCACACGCAGACACACACACACAACACATACATACAGACAGACACACGCACGCACACACATACACACACAAAACACACCCACACACGAGCACACAAATACACACACACATACACACACACACACACAACACACACACACACACACACACACATATTATATATATATATATATATATATATATACACATACATAAAGCAACGAATAGAATGCAATCTAACATATTAGTCGGGTTAACCAATTTGGATTTAAATATATGAGATATACAAAAAATGATATAAAAATCATATTTTTGCCAGAGTAACATTAAAAAGTGGGGAGACTACTTCTAGAAGAATTTCGTAAAAACATTTCCCCTCTTAGGGAATCGGTTAAACGTACATTTCGTTCAAGTTGTATGCTATGCAAGGTTCTTTTAGTATTGTATTTTTGGTAAATTTAGTAGTGGAAGGAGCTGTCGTATGGGCAATTTTTACTTATTGAAAAGTTTTGGTAAGTGTAGGAACATAGTGTAGGCATCATAGTGCAAAATGTTGTTTCCAGGTGTTGCTTATAAAAAGGTTTCCAGGATATTACCCACGTAACCGATCGGAACCCTCTAAATAGCTTTTTTCCTACGCTTTTGGGGACAAACAAAAAGTAACGAAACGGAATTCAATACAACCTAAAATATTTCAAAAAACGCAAAACTAAATACCACGTTACAATCACTTAATGGAAAGAAACGCAACACCAGTGAAAGCTAAGTAAAGCGACGAAACGAAACAAAACAGAACCAAAGCAACCCAACAAACAATAACAAAACCCAAAGACTTATAATATATTTATATGAACCAAGTAATTTATTATAATATAAGTTTGCATGTTGTGTATTATAATAGATAAAAATAATAAATATGTTTTGATATAGACGTCTATACGGGGAGACAAGAGTTTGATGCGAGGTCAGACACTACCATATTTTGATAAAACCAAATAGAGAGTTGCAGCTAGTTTTTACAGTAGGGTTTGTAATATAGTGTAAATTATGCAAGAAATTACAGTGAATGATAAATAACCATGTTTTTACCGTATTGTTCATTTTTAAACAGCGTCAATTCTCAGTATGGACGTATGTTGTTAGAGTTGAAATGAAGTTTTGCATTTTTATTGAGGTTTAATTGAAAACAGACGCAGCTCTCATCGCATACATTAGCTTAAAAAAATTCCAATTTGTCAGCGTTTAGACATTCTGATTGTCGACGCAATATATTTCCTGCGATCAATGCATGTTCTGCCAAAATAACCCCCCCCCCCCTTCTGTCTGTAAATTAAGGTTATTTTACCATCGTATGGCCACTAAATGTTCACAGAGCTTACCATTCAGAGTAAAAAGCCATACCTAGCTTAGAGGCTCGCGTAGAATAAATGTTTCACTCTTTTTAAAAACGCAATAAATACACATAGAAAAAGGATCAAGGAGTTGCACCATGAAATGTTAGTTGTACTTTAATTTGAAAGGTTCTTCTAAAGAAATAGTCAAGTTTGGCGACAAATGTTATCAGGTTTTGAATTATTATTAATATCATTTATTAACTCAAAATTTGACAAAACTCATAACAACTCAGTTTCACCCAAATTTTTATCACTGTCCCCTCTTTTCGTTGGCCTACTTATTGAAGTCATCTATCACCATATTGCTGTCACATCCTATTAAATAACCATGACTTTGGCCTGGAACACAAGACAACAATTGAGAAACTAGTGAAATTTATTATCATTTCTGTGGGCGTTTCTGCTATTTACATCATAAAATAAAAATGAAAATAAAATAAAAAGTAAACATTACTATTAAAAAAATAATAAAATAATTTGTCTATGTATATTATATGTTTCATTCTCTAAATAGACATTTTAAACATATATAATGTGTATATATAATATACATATATATATATATATATATATATATATATATATATATATATTTTAAACACTTTTATTTTTTTTCTTTATGAACCACATCATTAAAACTTTACCAGATTGTAAACTAAAAGAGAAACTTAAATATCGAATTATAAACGAATATTCTAATGAATCGTTTTTGATCCCGATCAATTTTATTGTCTACTCAATTTTTACTCTTTTCAGGGAAAATTTCCTTTATATCTAGAATAAAAGTATTTTTACTTCTGTGTAGTCTTGAGCTGGCTTATACACATCACAATTTGGCGTAACGCCATTAGTATTTGGTAAGCTGTATATTTGTGGGAAAGGTTATTATTGGCAATGTTTGGATCGCCTCTAATTTCTTTTCGTTTTTACTCCTTACTTAAAAATATATTCTGAGTAATGACAAAATTTTATTATGCATCTTAAACCCGAGGTAGTGGTTATAACTTATAATAAATACCGTCATAAAAAAATTATTCACTGTTATATATATAAACATACCCTTTTACTTATTTATACTTCTTCAAAAATTATCTAAATATGATATGTTATATTACTATATAGCTAGCTTATATAAAAATATAATCATAAACTATCCGGTTAGGTTAGGATTCATTCTTAAAAAAAAAAAATTTAATAATCTTAAACTAACCGATTGCCGAATAGAAGAAGACACAAATGTTTCTTGCTCTTGGTAAACGTAAATTAGTTTTTTTCTCAACCAAACCTATATCAATCAAATGCTTTGTAACTATATTATTATAAACTGTAAGACTGTAAAACTTTAGTGTTATGAGAAATGAAGGTTATAGTTATAGTTGATTTTTAAAATTTTAAACAGTATTTATAGTTCATGACAGAAAAGATGTACAAGCGGGATTTAGGACAAAGCGCAGCACAATGGACCGTGTTGTGCACCATAAAAGGTGTGCATAAAAGATGGTTACCATCGTAAAATGTCTTCTTTGGCGGTCCTGGTGAACCTGAAAAATTCATTCGACACAGTATGGAGATAAATAATATGACATAAACTATCTCAGAGTGGAGTGACTGGCAACCTATTTGCATGGATTAGGCCCTTTCTTTCCCAGAGACTAATCAGAACACGTTTTTCAGGTGCTACTTCCAAATATCGTCTTCAGAAGCAGGGCTTAGCACAGGGAGCGGTCCTAAGTTGTAGTCTTTTTAACCTGATGATCAACGATATCCTTGTGACTGTAAAGAGTGTCCCGGGGATGGAAGCCATGCTGTATGCCGATGATTTAAATATGTGGGCTACCAGTAGCAACATCAAGTCTCTGGAAAATAATATTAACGCCGCCCTATCAAAACTTGAACAATGGGCAAATGAAAATGCAATGGCAGTAAATCATTCGAGGACTACATTCCAGCTCTCCTCTCTGTCCACCAAGCCCCAACATTTAATCTTAAAATACAAAGATAATGTACTTGAAGAACACAACATCTCTAAATACTTGGGAGTCTCAGTAGACAGAAAACTAACTTGGAAACCGCATATAGAATACTGTAGCCAAAGAGCTATAAAGAGATCAAAAATATTAAAACGACTTACGGCCACTACTTGGGGTGCAAACCAAGATGTCCTTATTGCAGCTTATAAAAGTTATGTTAGGCCGATCCTCGAATCGAATATGGAGCTGAGGCAACTATCACAGCATCAAGTGCAAATTCGCGCAAATTAGAGATCACCCAGAACATTGCCCTTCGAGTTATAACAGGGGCCCCAAAATCTATCCTTGTTGCTGCAATGGAGGCCCAAATCCAAATCGAACATATGGTAGCTAGAAGAAACAAACTAACACTCAATTTTTGGGAGCGGTACAAGAGGACATATAGTTATCGCTGGACAAATTACAGGCACGCGACCGAAAGGCTAAAAACCCAAAAACCTCACTATCAACGTAAAACGATCTCCTACATAAATACAACATTCAGCCAGTAGTACCAGCTAAGCCGGTTCAAAACTTGACCTACCATCAGCTAATCTAAAGCTACAAAACCACAATGCCTCAAAAAGTCAATCAAATCCCACAGAGCTGAGGGCAGCAGCCCTGGCAACTATTAATTCCAACTTCCCGCCAAATGACTGGCTACACATCTACACAGATGGATCGTCAGCAAGCGGTGGAACAGGAGCTGGGTTCCACAGCCGACTATTCGAAGGGGCTGTGGCCGTTGGCAGTAACGAAAGCAATTATGATGGGAAAGTTGAAGCTATCTTGGCAGCATCCATTGAACTTTCAAATATCAAAGGGACCTTTAAGGCTGTATTTCTTGTGGACTCCATGGTCGCAATACAGGGTGTCACTAGCAAAAGACAAGTGGAATGCCACCGAATACTGACCTGTAGAAAACAACTAGACTCCCTTCAGGAAAAGGGTTGGCAAATTCACATTCAGTGGGTGCCAAGTCATGTCAATATAGAAGGAAACGAGAAAGGCGACACTCTCGCCAAACAGGGAGCCGCTTTACCACAGCCACTTACCTCAACCTCTTTTGAATTAGTGAAAATACAGATAAACTCAGCTTCAAATTGCAGCACGAGAGATAACTTAATCAGGGCCTCTCACAACAGAAGCTGGGCTACACTCGTCACCGAAGGACCAATAAACCGTAGCCTTTCCCGCCGCACAGGTGTAGCACTGTTCCGCCTGGCTACTGCCCACGACTAGCTTGCGGCACACCTCCACAAGATTCATGGCCTCCAATCGCCGGATTGCGTGTTGTGCGGAAACGGAACCATGGATGTAGATCACCTCCTCACATGTACTTCCTTTGGCCACATCCAGGCATACGAAGAGCACAATGAGGGGAAGTCTCTATCGATTGTACTAGTCAGCGCGCCACCAAATGGCCCAACAGCCAAGGTGGGCGTGGGCTAGTAAGTAAGTAAGTGAGTTCAGTACACGTAAAATGATTTTTGTTTGCTTTTAGTAAAAGACAACATATTTAAAAACGATAAATTTAAAATTGATTAAACTTTGCCGAGTAATAAAAAAATTATAGTAATTTCATAGATATGAAGAAATTTGTTCAAATATTGTTAACAATCCTTTTAAAGAAACTTAAAATTTTGAAATAAATTGAATTAATAGATAAATTTAATACTGTTCGGAAATATAATTAATGCTTTTATATAAATAACTGTTATCCCGGATAGTGTTAAACCTTTTTAAAGTATATAAAAACCAATCACAAGTATCTTCTATTCCAACCACTTGTTTGTAATACATAATTCTTATGAACAAACGTAAATATAGTCCACTAATCCTCCGTTTTGTCTATAACTGTCGAACCTTGATTAATGACTTGGACCAATAAATGTAGGATATGCCATGTTAATAATGTCATAGAGTCTGTATGTATCAATTAATATTTACATTAGAAATGATTCATTGCATCCAAAACTGTCAGCTAGTAATGAAGTCCATGTATGACGTAGTGAAGTAATGATTAATGAGACCTGTTTACGTCATACCTTTGGAAGCAGGATCTAGTTTTTCACATCGAGGTCAAGTGACGCTATTAATTTTTAACCAATTATTCGTAACTTACAGAGATATATTAAAACTTTCAGATATAATAGTAGTAAAACTTTCAGAGGTTGTGGGATTATAGGCAGTGATTTTACAGAGATAGTAGCATTACAGAGGTAATGCGCTCACATAGATAGTTGAAACACGAGGAAAGTGGATTTACAGAGATATTGGTTTTATAGAGGTAATGGGTTTAGAGATACAAGGACGTAGAGAGGCATTGGATTTCCAGAGATAGTTATTCAGGTAAATCATTTTTAGAATATTTAAAAATGAGTTCTACTTAGATAAAAACAAAAAAAGTTATAATGGTATATAACAGTAGAAAAAATAGCCTAATATTTAAAAGAAATAATGTAATATTGTAATAATATAAAACCTGTAAAGTAATGAATTCAATGAACAAATTATCGTGAAGCCATGAATGAAATATCGGAAGCCATTATACGATTCATAATGCAGCCACACAAGTGTTAGAGTAAAATGGCGACAGAAACAATTAGCAACAAGCAAACTTACAGAGAGCATTGTGCCTGCATAATAGCGCTCACTACTCACTGCCACAAATGTACATTGTGAACCAGAAACACACGTTTTGGAGACAAACAATGGAGTGACAATGTTAAGAGCTCAGGTGTGACAATAGAGAAATGAAAAGGTCACTAAGATAATTCTCTTAGTAAGGAATATTTTACTAAAGTGAAGATTTCTATCGAACTAAAAACAAAATATTGTTAAATTACGTAATAGATATTTTGCAAACATTTGAACATTTTCCATTGCTTTGATTTGAGTACTGTGGGGATTGCATCTAGCCACATTAAGTAAACATGTAAGATGTAGTGATTTGGACACTGAAAAAAATTAATTGTAAAACGGAGTAAAAAATCGCGAAGGAGATGAAAGAGGAAACTAATTGTCGGAAGTGGGTACTCACATACGGTCGTTTGTAACCTAAAGGCAAATCACTAAGCGATGAATTAGACAAGTAAACTGCGTGTATAGAGAAATAGTTTTACGTAATGGTAATACCAGTGTTTAGTTCTGACAATGCTCGTGTATAAGTGTATGAATAAAAATATACACTAGAGTTACTCGTGTGCGTTCATTAAAGAAGTAAATAGCTACCTTGTCCACAAAGGGATGACTCCACCTTCGAAAGTTACTTTTGTTATTTCGGTTACAGGACGTCTCGCCTAATCCTTCTACAAGACGCCAAATCTTACTTAATACTGAATTCTTTACACAGACATTTTTACTTTCTATTCTGATAAATATTATGAATTATGTTCAGTGTTCATAAAACTATATTTTTACTTGACTTGACTTAATGTAATCTCTACAATAAAAATAACCTAAAACAAATAACTATTCTTCTGTAGCAAATATTTTATTACAGTTTTAAATATAATATTGGGGGAGGCGGGGTTTATTTGCCCTACTTTGGGTAGTATTCTCCTGAAGGGAGACAAAGTGACCAGAGCGTAGCTTCAATCCTCTACTACCGTAGTTTAATCCCTGTTACTTAATATCCTAGACCAAATCGACCCGAATGTTAAACAATTTTAACTTTAAGTTATTTATATGCAGTAAGTATACCACACTAAGGACTTCGCACCATAATTATTAATTGTTTCGATTGGATAATAATTATTATATAATCGATTGGATATTTAAAAAACATCAATGTGAATTAAAAAAAGGAAAAGTCTGATGACAAGCTAGTAAAAGTTATCGGGGAAGGAATGGCATCGTTAACTTATGTGTCTCTAAAGATTGAAGTAGAGCTATGATTCAGTGAAGAAGTTTTTTGATAAGTACTACCTTACGACATATAGTCCTATCTATTATAAAACTCAAATAAAAACAAAATAATCAAGTAACATTTTTCAAGTCCAATGGAGCTTTGAGTGATTGTTGACCCCAAAGTAAGTTATTAGAGTGAAGTACAAGATTTATTTTATAGTTAGAGACGAAAGAGGAGACTAATCGTCGGAAGTGGGGACTTACATCAGGTCGCTTGTAACCTAAAAACCAATCAGTAAGCGCCGAATTAGAGAAGTAAACTGCGTGTATAGAGAAATAGTTTTACGTAATGGTTATACCAGTGTTTAGTTCTGACAAAGCTCGTGTATAAATTAAAATATACACTAGAGTTATTCGTGTGCGTTCATTAAAGGAGTAAAGAACTACCTTGTCCCCAAAGTGGTGGAGTACCTTTAAAAGTTAGTTTCCATAATCCGTCTAATCTTGGCCTAATCCTTTTACAAGTTGCAAAACCTTACTTCAAACCGAATTATTTACACACACTTTTACTTTCTATTCTGATAAATATTATGAATTATTTTCAGTGTTCATATAACCAGATGTTTACTTAAAGTGACTAAATAGTGGTCTCTACAGTAAAAATAACCTAAAACATATAACTATTCATCTTTAACAAAGGTTTTATTACAGTTTTTAACATATTGGATTATTGGAGGTGGGATGAAATTGCCCTACTTTAGGAGAAATAATGTGGGTAGTACTTAGCTACAACCCTTTACTACCCTTTAATCCTTGGTACTCAATATTCCAGGCTAAATCGACCCGAATGTTGAACAGTTTTAACTTCATATTCTTATGTGGAGTAAGTATATAACACTTAAGGACATCACACTAAAATTATTAATTGTCTCGATTGGATAATAATTATTATATAATTGATTGGATATTTGAAAAACATCAATGTGGATTTAAAAAGGAAAAGTCTGACAAGAAGCTAGGAAGTGATCGGGGAAGAAATGACATCGTTAACTTATGTCGACTCCGAAGAGGAGGTAGAGCTTCGATTCAGTGAAGAACGTTTTTTGATAAGTACTACCTTATGATATATAGTCCTGTCTAGTATGAAATGCAAATAAAAACAAATAATTCGAGTAAAATTCTTAAGGCCTAATGGAGTTTTGCGTGAATGTTGCCCCCAAAGTAAGTTATTACAGTGGTCACCAAGTTATAGTCGCAAAAAGACTTTATGCACACAAAAATGCCAATTATAATGAAACAAAATTCACATACGCGAACACATCATTAGTTAGAGCCAAAGTTGTAAGGAATCTCGTACAATAACTTTCACAATTAGATTTACGTTTTTGTTCAATGGAAGGCGCAGTATATCTTGGCGATGCATTGTGAACCACACGAAAACACTCCGCACTAACAATGAGTGGGGAAGGTTAAGTGCTCAGGTGAGACTATAGGGGTGTGATTGTGACGTGGGGACTCCCTCGATGACAAATTGTGATTCAGCCAAGTGCACAACTTTCAATACTGACTAGCAAGTACTTGAAAAAGGTCACATTCAAGCAACTGACACATTATTTCTAGCAGAAAATATAATTTTTTATGTTTCAAAAAGAGTTTTATCATTCCCCACCATCAGAACAGAAATGTAAAATTGAGATGAAGATGACAAAGATGAAGATAAATATTACGACTAAAATAATGTATGTAAAATAAGAAAGGAGTCAGTGGCACACACACACACACACACACACACATATATATATAAAACATGAAATAAATTAATGAGGCTTCAAAAACATAAGTAGAAATATAAAGGAAAGAGCTGACAAAGATAGCATAGCTATTGTAATCGTGAGTTTGTGTTATAAATCAGTCTGGGGGACGAGTTGACAAATATAAGGGTGTAGATTATTTCTAAGGTTAAAATAACTCTGAAAACAAATGCTAGAGAAAATTTGAAATCTGGAAATGTCAAGGAACTCAAAAAATTGGTTTGCAACAACGAGACAACACAAACAGCAGAAAATCGTTGGCCAAACGATACTCGTTCAAAAATTTATAAGTTGAACTCTGATTGGATAGAGTATTTAAGGGATCGTAGGCTCGTTATTTAAAAGTAAGATCAATGTAAAAAAAGGACAGCGGTTTGAGCTCCTTGGGATTGCAGAAGTATTTGTTAGTACATTTCAAGGGATTGTTTTTAAAAAAGTATTTTTTTTAAAGATTAGTAAAGGGAAATATGTGTACATGATAAATAGTTGTAATAGTAGTTTTATATAAAAAAAAGTAATAAAATGTGATGCGAGTAAAAACTAAAACTAAGGTATGAGTTAGAATGGGGATGTAAATATTAGAGTTATAATTGTGTAAAAGTGATAATGCTTTTGATGTTAAAACGCAAAAGCAGTAAGTAGAAGCCGAGAAGACTCAAACGAATACGTACGAACGTTTACAGAATATATTTAGTCCAACAGCAATAATCAATAACTGAGTAAATTTGTTATAAATTTGAATTCATTATACTTATACATTTTTAACAAGTTTTTCTTTTCCATCACACCAATTCTACTTTACAGAAAGATCCCAATTAACTAACCGAGAGAGATATCTATTAATTAACACCGTTTTTAAATAAATTATATTAAGGGACCAAAGCCTCAAGTGTTCCCCTTTATGTAAGAATTAGTATTAGTTATAAAATCAAATATGTGTAATTGCATCATTCTAATCCCTATTATAAGCCTTGCTTATAAACTATTGAATGCCGAAAAGAATAAACTAGTGATATTAAATTAATATGATTGTTAATTATTTAACAACATAAAGGTGTAGTTGTAGGAAATGTAAGGTTATTAGAAATAGGAAATATAGAAAAGTAAAATAAAATAACCAAAAACGCTTATAATGTATATAAAAATATGATGTGTGCTATATCCAAGTACATCCGTTCATTTTGCAGTGCATAAAAACGCAGTTCCAACATTACGCTAGAATCTCATCTAGCATTACGAGATTCTATCATCTCGTGATTGGTATATACGAACCTGGCGAATTGTCGGAACTGCGTCTTTTAGCACTGAAAAATGAACGGATGTAGGCTACCCTTGATATTAAATATTTATTATATATATATATATATATATATATATATATATATATATATATATCCAAATATATTCATTGGAATTTCATTGGAAACATTGGAAATTTATAAGCATAAAGTTAAAGACAAATTAATTGATGAACAAATTCAAGTGAGATCAAGGCACCAAACTATTTATAAGGTCATTGATGTTATAGAAAAAATTACATAAAGTGCAATACTTATAAACATATGGTCATTTGTAGCACATATGATTTAATTTTGTAAAAATATTTTATTAGATAATTATTTTCCAGAAGATGCTTGTACTATTTTATCGGCGAAAAGCTTTGAATAAATATATTCATTAAAAGTATTCTTGTTTTTTAAATATTTTTAATTTATTAATTATATATATATATATACATATATATATATATATATATATATATATACTGTATATATATATATATACATAGACACATAGGCACACACACATGCACGCGCGCACACATTTACACATACGCACACACTCACATAGAACATACATACATACACACTCACACATCAAAGAACACATCCGTGACTATAAATAAATATATATATATATATATATATATATATATATATATATATATATAAAGGCTCATTTAGATTTTGTTAGAATAACACTTGAATGTGGATTTCCTCATTTCAGCAGGGATGACAGACTCATAAACTAACGCAAGCTTGTAATAAAGTTTAATGGTTGAATGTTATAAGAAATTCAGAATAAGCATTTAAGAAGGGAGTATAGTTTTAAATAATTAAGAACACTTCAATTAGATTGAAACTTTCCAAAGCGTAGGAATGTGTTGAAACAGACGGAACTGGGTGAGGGGGGCTTTTAAGAAAACCAACTAATAAAAAGGATGATATACCTGGTCGTTTCTACAGTAGGACACATTAAAGGCGTGATCCATGGAATATCTGTGAAAGTGTGAATTGCACAATCTTTGCATTAACTGTAGGGAAAAGTAATTACTTTAACTGTTTAAAGCACACACATACTAACCTCAAAGTACGTTCACTGCAGATAAAATATAAATATTTCCTTCACAACACAGGTCAAGGCCATTGGGATTGCGTGATGCGAGGTAGTTATCTGTCATCATTACGCCATTGTCTCTTTAATGCAGCTTTTATTGTGAGTTTATTGACTAAGCCATCTATATTTAAAGAAGAATAAAGTGGGCAGTATTCAAATTAACCTCACGACTGTACTGTTACTAAGACGGGCATGGATAATATCACAGCTGATGTTCCATAGGGAAGTTCTAAATAGAAATAAATAATGTAGGCCAAATGTAGTCACAAAAACACATCTGGTCTGGAGGTTAAAATAATGTTTGTCGTGTGTGGAACTGCTAACCTGATGCAGATATAGTTTTTCAGTTATAAAGTAACCCATTGCACTCATTATTTATTGACGGAGATAAAGAGATAAAGAGAAGTAATAATGTAACAAAATTATTGATAAATAGAAAATAAAAATAAATTTACACTTTTTTTAAAACTTGCTTTTATTTATTTCTATACTTTTACTACCTGAAGATATTAAACAATTTTTTAATAAAACCAAAGTCGTTGGTATTATCTTTTATTTTTAACGATATCTTTTAGATCATTATTTGAAGAATTATTTTAAACACGTATTATTGTTACAAAGACATAGTAGTTTATTTAATTCGTAAAAACCGTCTACGTGATAATACTCGTATATCCAAGTAGACATGTTTCACACTTGTCTAGTACGAAAGTATTCTTGTCCGGGACTCGCAGCATTGAACAATGCACTGACTAGCAGTTTGCTGAAAAATATTAATAATTGTTGGTTTTTTGACAATTTATTTCATAAAAATATTTTGTTCAAAAATCTTTCGATATACAACTAAATAAATGCATGTTTTGTAAATGTCATAAAACATGATTCAGGAGAACTGTTGAAAATATATATATTTAAAGAGCAAAATAACAGAAGATAATATAGTTACGAATAGTCAATTAGTCAAATAGTCGGATAGTCCATTTATGGTTAAAAATCACAATAACTATGTTAGCGAAACATAGTTAAACCTTGTGTGCCTATTTTTAGCAAGAGCTTATAATTCTTTATTGATTGAACCTTTATTCATGTGTTTTCCTTTTATACGTACCTTATACATAAATTTTATTTTGTCGTTTGTCAAATATAGCAGAAAAAAGAACAACTTTTATTAAGTGTGATATTTTGTTTACCTTTTTAACGGTTTTGTCCTAATGTCTTAGCCTCATAATGCAAATACATGTTGCATCTATTCAGGAACTAATCTTTCAAGCTAGTACAATCGTATAATGTGTCTTTCTATGACCTTTAAAAATTTACTTTACTGCGAATTTCTGCACATATATATAGGTCACTTAGTTTCATATTAGAATCATAATAACGAAGGGGTTTTACCACACACGTCTTATTAAAGAAAAAGTAAGACTTCGACATAGTAGTTAGAACATAGTAACTGTAAAATACTATTTATGACAGTAATTTTGGTATTTATCAATTATCAAGACATCGTCGAATTTCTATAAAGCATTCAACATGGCGAAGCAGAGTCATCATGAATACATAACAAATATTAAAACGGTTCCATGAAGTAAATACTAAAACTTTGAACTTTTATGTCTATATAGTAGCGGGTAAACAGTTCTATGATTCCAATAAAGAGTAGATCGTTCAGAATAGATCGGGCAGAGAAGCTACCCGTGACGTAACTGGAAGAACTGGAAAGCATCTTTACCCTATCTTTATCATAGGTTACGGCCACACTTGTTTTTCTTTTAAACTGGACGCTCAGCGTGAAAAGAAGCTAGAATTATATATAGGCTGTAAAGAGAAGGCGGTGGCCGCACTCAGAGAATTCCTGATAATTTTGTTCCTTCAAAACTCAGTAGAAGTTCTCCAGTTTGTGCAGTTAGGTTTTTGCAGACATGACAATATTTGCGCCGAGGACGTTATGACGCATTGCGTTACAAAGAAGCGACTGTAGGCGCGGTCTATTGTGGCTATACTTCCAAATACGCAATTGTCAACACCTTGCTGCTTACCTGTTTAAAACGTCCATACCGGATGATACATTTAATATGCCATCATAGGATGACTGCGGCAGCAATGAGTCACGTCTGAAATTTTATTCGACGGTTGCACCACAGCAACTTAAATCAGCTTAACTCAAGCAGTTTCGTCAAGGTACAAAATGGTTTTTCATGATTTGACTGCTAATTCTGTTGTGGAGATTCCTAAATGCTTCATTATGTTAAATTTGAACTCAACTTCGACAAAGTAACGTTTGTTTTTAGGAATTACTACTGCAAGCCGACAAATAATGTCCTCACCAAAAAAAACCTTACAAGTTTTTATTTTTTAACTTAAATCTTATTAAAAGTATAAGTTTTACTAAAAACTTGTAAAATCAGGATTTTGTCATAGTTTAAAGCGTGTATATTTCTTTCAACTGTTATTCTAAAAAAATGCATCGAAGAAATCCGACTGCAGTAACTCTGAGATCTACTTTGAACATTACGTACGGCAGCTTACTGATAAAGAAAGGATTAGAGCACATTAAAGCGTCAATTTGATGAATGGTTTTTAAATTGAAACTTTGTTCATTTATTAAGAGTAAATGAGGAAAAAACACAAGAAGTAAAAGAGCGTACCGTTTCTCCCGACAGTAACGTGTCATTAATCATTTGGCTTCACACAGAAACAGGAACAACCGGAAAGTTTAGTTAAATGTTGTATTTTGCAGTTTTAGTAGATAAACCCCTAAAATAAAACTTCATTTAAAACTACATTACATAGAAAGTAACATTATTTAATTACTCGTCCTAAAACCATTCAATTCCTACCTTAGCATAGTGACTTACTCTAGTTACTGATTTCATTCTTTTGAAAAATTTAAGGATGTAAGTTTGTATATTACTGAAAATACATAAAAAAGGAAATTTATGTAACTTGAAATTTACTTGGTGTTTATGACGTGACTCCACAGTGAACAATTAGTATGGACTGGAAATACAACCTGTACAACAGGGATTCGTGAAAAAGATATTTAGCCTTGCACAGTTACCAAAACACTTGTACCAAAATGTTCAAAATGGGTGTAGTAAGTGATAAAACACAAATACTTTGGCGTATTTAATATATAATTACAGTATTGATTCAACTTAATATTCAGTTATTATAGCTTGTGATAATCATTAGTTATTTATGGTATAACCAAAGACGTCATAATAATTTTAATATTTAGAAAATATATTGTAGCAGGTCAGCTTTTGGGGAGAGAATGTCGTAAGACGTCATGATTTCCCTTTCCCCCGTACCATGTCTCTACTCATACTTCAACTTGTCATTAACATCTCTATTATTACACATTCGTGTAGTGGTGTAAATGTGTGTATATTCAAGCATAACATATTAAGTGTCCTCTTTTATGACAACTGTCTCGATTTGTCAAACATTTTTTTTTTACCAGTCCCTTTTTGCTGTATGATATTTTTATAAAGCGACAACTCTCTATAAAAGCAAAAGTACAACAGGCACACCTCTTTATCACCCGATATAAACTACGACTGCTCCAGGTACGTTATCCTGAACAACTATGCCTTAATATGATCCTTTATCTTCTACCAGAAGATTTGCTTCTTTATCTTAATTCCCCCTATACTGTCAGCGTTTCCTATCTTTGATACTGTAAACAGTGATTGTAATATTGACTTATCGTCGTAAAACTACAACAAAAAGATAAGTTACTTCTGCGCTCGCTGCATCAGATAGTGAATTTTTTTGAAGTAAATAGAAACATCATTAGAAACAGTTAAAATTTATTTGGATTTTCTATTTATCAACATTTTTTTTAATTACTACTTTCCCTTATAATTATTTCTTTTTGTACAATTGTAGTTTTTATTTATTAACATGTTTTTTTCAATTACTACGTAAACGACCGTCACTACAATCATCCTTTAGTAGCACAACGACTCGTTTTGAAATGCATTTTTGCTTGCTCTAAGCTTCAAAACTCCCATCTAACAGTAAGTAGATTTGAGTAAAATCAAATAATGGGTCCCAAATTCTATTATATCTCAAATTCTTATGATTGGGATGCATTTTTTTAGGAGACGAACATTCATTAAACAGGTGACTGATACAAACCTAGGATCATGTGTCTGGATTAGTTCACCTATCCCTAGCAAAGCGAACCTGTTCCCGGATACTTAGTCCTCCTGTTCTCCCAAAGGCACATCGTCATAATCCGCCCAATATTAAACGCTCTTTACCTTTATCCAACTCATTTCGTGAATTTATAAAATGTTTACATGTATGTTATTGTTTTAAATAATTCTTCTTTAACTAAATTCGTTAGAGAAACTACGTTTCGAATACATGAACACCAAAAATTAAAAAGTCGGAAGCATTTTAATTATGATGATGATGACGATGAAAATGAAAGCTACTTTATGACGTGGGGTTAGCATTTAGAGTTGAAGCAATGTGCTCTGAGCATGTATTGACGGCTATTCATAATTGTTTGTTGGTTAATGCGTCAGAGGTTGAAGATGTGAGGAGTACTGGTAACTGTCTGAAACTCTCAAGTCAGACATAAATATGATCCCGCCCATTCTACCATCCTGGTAACTGTGGTATGTTGAGAAGGGTCGTCCAGAGGAGCAAACCCCTCGATTCTATGCAAGACCCACCTGTATTTCCCTCACTTTCGATCGTATATTTATAGCCTACTCAGAGTTGCGCCCTTTTCTAAATCATTGCCACCTGTTTGGTTACTAAAGGGTACATTTTATAATAAATTATTAAATTCTATTAAATAAATCTAATAATAATACTTGATTATTTTCCTTTTGGAGGAATTATACAATTTTGTTTGATTTGGTTACAACAGTATTTACCATGAAATATTTTAGACTTCATTGTTATCCACAGCACATTAATTAAAAATTCAATTTGCTCCAACATGAAAGCTATTAGATTTAAAATATCAAAAAACAGATTAAATAAAATAATTATATTTAACTGAACAAATCTGATTTTAAATACAACCTTGATAGTATTACTCAATAATAAATCTAATAAAATATGTATTAAATATTGCATTATTATATTAACTACAGGTTTAATTAGATATGGAGTTTGATTATTTAAAACGAAACCATACAAAACATATAATGTGATACTTTTAAGTTAAGAGTAAAATTAAATTTCTTATACTCGTTATTGATTTGGTTTTACAAAGGTTCAATAGGATTTAAGGCAATTTCATGACTACTATTGTTTACACGCTTGAAATTTATAACACTTTAAAAAAACTGTTTATTAGTGCCTAATAATAAGTAGACCTACTAAGTTGTCTAATAGTTTTACACTTCAAAAGATTTAAACCGTGACGCGCTCGTTGAGGGGTTTACTCTCTTCTCTACATTATAAATATTGTTTCCATTCACGCTTAACTAAACCTTTATGTATAAACTTCCAACTTCTAAAATTTTCTTCAATTCCTCGTACTCCTACACACTTCGCCTCTTAGACCTCTTCTAGACCAAACTGTATGACTGTTGTGTCCGCTCAAGCGTCAAAAGACATTCGGAGACATCAGAGCTTCCTACACGAGATGTAACCCTAAAGCTGTAATCTAATCCTCGAGCGGATTACAGTTTCCTTTTCCCTAAACCCTCTTTAAATCTCCTGTTTCTCCTTCCCCGACCACTCCTAGAGTGTCGTACCTCCCCACAGCTGCATTTGCGAAATTCTGTCTTTCAGTTGTTACCGAAAGGCTCTACAATTTCTTTACTTTTTCCTTCAGCGTGCAGAGCGGTGTCGTCTACGTATTTACAGCACTAATATAATTTTGGTGTCTATGCTCTACACAGGCAATAACTCCATTGGTTGTGTAAATGAGTCGTTCAGTGTCTTCGGGCGGACGAGCCTCAATCCCTTTTGTGTCTCGAGATCCCGATCTTCATTTAGATATTTTTAGATTTATAAACTCTCGGTTTACACCCTCGCTGTCGAGTGATATCGACTTCAATTTCTAACAGAGGTTGCTTTGGATTTTGAATCAGGTTTCCAACCTCAGCTCTTAAGCTACACCGTTGCTCCAAGGATTAGTGACCGATCTCATCTCCCGGCATTTGATGATTACATTCTATTCCATCGTATAGGCTACTGGAAATAGTCACTTTCAGAGAATCTCTACTTGACGGTAAACACAACATGAAGGTCATGATTCCCGGTAACCCCCATCTTATCAAAGCCCCATTCTCAAACCACATATTTTAGCTTCCCCAAGGCATCCTCCCATAGCATGTCGAAACACCACTCCGTCCAATCCTCAAAACCACAGAAGCCGACGTATCTTTAAATTGGAACATCCTCAGATAGCAAATTAACGAGTCGAGAATTTGTACACTTAAACTGGGCGAGACCAAGCGTTCATCAAAAGCCAATGGTAGTTCCTCCATACTAGATCCTAAACTAAGAGCTAAGGTACTCTTTAACTCACTAATTCATTCTCTATAGATCTTAAGCTATATTTTAAACAACTTACTTTTCTTTTTACGTCCTTAGAATAATCCTTCAAGTTATCTAATATAATATTTTACTCCCGAACGCAGTTAATTAGGTTTTACAATCATTTATTCTTCATAGTCATTGAATTTTAAGTCGAATTTTACTATCAGGTCATTGTAAGATTTTTTAGTAACTTTTCTGTAACTGCCGCAAACCGTGGTAACACGTACACTTTCCGGATCGTCTACTACTCCTGCTAAGGTGTAATAAATACCAATGTCAGTACGCCAGTTGTCTCATTGATTAGGCAAACTTCTCTCACAAAATAAAATTCTAACATTCCCTAACCAATAAAACCTCCATTCTTCATTTCAAATAGATACTTCTTAATCCCAGATAGCAGAAACAGTCCTGCAAAGCCTCACGGTCACCACAAATTTTCTGTGTCTGTTCTCAGGTTTGTATTTTGCTTTAAACCAAGGATAATTCTACGTTAATAGAACTTTTTACTAGGGAATTTGTAGCTAAACATTCTATTGTCAAATATGTAAATAAATTACCCAAAATTAGGTTCCAGCGAGTTAACACGCAATAACACAGCTCTCCACTGTCGTCGAACTAAGACTGACTCACACCACAGTATAATCTCAAGTCGAAAATGGTTTATATTTTACGCCGGTAAAAGTTGGGAAAGTATCATTTTTTTACCTATGTCTCAAATTTAAGAATTTTTTTTCAGGTTTTAGTCATTTTTAAAGCATAATAGATACAACTATTAAATGTATAAATAAGCAAGTAGACAAATAAACAATGAAGAAATAATGAACATACAGACAGATTGGCGAAAAGGAATAAAACAGGCTAAGGTGATGAAATATGGAAGTAAATGAAACTCAATAAATCGCAATTGAGGAACATTAAATTAATACAATCCTGAAACTTCTTAGTTTTGTAAACTTTAAAGATCAATTAAAATTTCTCTAGATGAATTAAAGATGAAGTGCAATCTAATAGCATTTCAGTTTGTAATCGTTTTCAAAGTGAAATTAAATCCAGAGTCAAATAATACAATAAAACGTATCCGGTCCAAATGTAACTTTCCTTTGATAAGTTCGACTTTATTACTTTTTTTAGGTACAAAGGATTTATTTGAAAAAGTGTTGTGAGATTAAAAGCATTTAATATTCCGTTAATTTAGTTTTAGCCTTTCTAAAAGTACCGCATAGGATATAGCACCCTTATAACGCAGTCGTTGGTTTTTTTACCGTGGAAAAATCCCGTACAAAGATTGCTGAAAGATTTAACATTTGAAACTTAGTTTTTGTTTAAATAAATAGTTAAAAACTACGAACAGACATATATTATGTTTGTAATCATTAAGAAGCTTCTAAACACGCCTTGCAGGAAGTATGTTTAAAGTTCACAATCAAATTTAAAATTTAAACTGTTGAAGATTTTTAAAACATTAGAAAAAACATTACAGAAAATCATTCTGAACAGTCATTAGTGGTTTTTTATAAGGGAATTTCTGCAACTGTAGGTTAAATAAAGGAACGAGGAGGTAAAAAAGAGGAGAAAAAAACCAAAATGAAAGAGAGTCCTAAGATCAAAAATACAATTAGTTATTTATATTTAAAGTCTTATAGATACAATATTAGAAGAAACAAATATTTACACACATATATTTACATATATATATATATATATATATATATATATATATATATATTTGTGTATATATATATGTTTATCAATTAGCCAGGCAAACACTTAAAAAGATATATTATGTTATTTTAATGGTAGCTTACATGTTAAATTTAAAATTACTTAAATGGAACAAAAATCAAACTGTCATTATTATTTTATGAGTGTAGCATATTTTATACTAAAAAAAACGAAAAGGAATATCTGATAAAAATAAATCTGCTTCAAACTACATATACCAATCCATCGAAATGACTTAATTTCGTTCCAGCCTGGTTTCGGTTCTATCGATTACATCACTCAAACCTTATTCAGTAAAAAAAAAAGGCTGGCACAAGGGAACAAGTCCAAGGCAGTTCCGCTTTGGAGGCAATCAGTCAAACCCAACTGCAGTCCCCAGGTGTCCATATTGACGTTAATACTTTTTATGAGGACATTCTTGTTCCAGCGGTTTCTACTATGAAATATTTACTCCTTGTATAAGTCGATATCACCAATATTCCGTCCATTTTCTACCCACATATTAAGTATGTACAAGGTAAATCTTATAAAATCAATTTTCTCAGAACATTTTTTCCAAAGCGAAACATGTAAAAAGAAAGTAATTCCTTTAGGAAATTGAAAAGTTACATTTCATTATATATCATTATTAAAATTCAATAATTACTGATTTTTAACGAATTTTCAATTACCGAGTCTGTTTTATACAGATAAAAATCAAGGCTTGAACGCACGAATATTTAGTAATGCTTTTTAGCGTTTTTAGCGAACCCTTTTTGGAAGTCGATTGTTCATTCTGACAAATTTAGTGAAAAATATTAGTGTTTCTAGAATATACTACAAATATTCTTAGAAATAAAACGAAAGGCAATATTTGAAATTTTTACAATATTTGTCCGAAGTTACTCCTTTTATTTTTCAAAACGAAAATTGGGCTGTACATTCCGTCCCTTTCTTGTCTAAATGAAGGGGTCATTACTATTTTTCGACAAATCAAGCAAAATAAAGCGGAATAGAAAAAGATATTTGAAGAATAAGCAGATGAAATGCGACCTTAAGGTTGAAGCACAATGGCTTAAGGAGAAGAGTAAGAATTGTTAAGAATGAAGTTGAGATAATGGAAAACGAACGACGATGTATCGATGTTTCTTGAAAGATCTGTAGTATTGAAGAAATACGAGCATAGCGTAATACATATGGCCATAAAAACAACATGTGAGAAACAGGATAGTTGCAATGATGGTAAAACGGCAAAACTATATCTGTATAGATAAGTGAAATAGTTTGTTGAGCCATCTAAAAGTAGGTATACTACAGAAACAAGATCAAAACATATATATTTTTTAAAACAACATAGCTTATTCAAATACAAGAATATTTATTAATTTATATCCAAAGCTTTTCGTTGGTAAACAGTACCAACATCATCAGGAATGAAAATTACAATAATATATTGTAATAATAATAATATAACAATAGTATAATAATAATAACAATAATTTTATTGTAAATTTCATTCCTGATGATGTTGGTACTGTTTACCAACGAAAAGCTTTGGTTATAAATTAATAAATATTCTTGTATTCAAATATCAAGTTATTTGAATAACCTATTTTGTTTTAAGTTAATAAACAAGAAAACCTATTTTATATATATATATATATATATATATATATATATATATATATATATATATATTCAAAATAATAATGACGGGGTAGAAATGTAGACGAAAAAATAATAAATAGAATGTAATGAATCTGACAATATTAAAGAAATATAATGTAACAAACACCTAAAAACCTTAAACACAGAAAATAAGACAAAGAATAATAATTTGGAACGACACTATAAAACATGACTATGCTCCTCAGTTTGTTGTAAGTCTTAAACTAAAGAAATATAACGAAACTTGTCTTTCCATAAAACAAGATTAAAAAGACGAACTAGATCTTCGAATAATAGTGAATAGACATAAATATGTTAGAAACGATTATTTAGAGAATAAACGTTAGATAATGTGTTAACGAAAAGCCAGTACTAACGAAATATAGTACAAGCATACACTACCTTAATAAAGTACTAAAGAGACCGAATTATGAACTTTAAAAAATGATTCAGAGTTATCTTTGAAATAGTTCATTGATATAAATAATAAAAATTATTATTATTATTTTTTTAAAGCATGAAAGGGTTGTTTTAAACATCTAATGATATTACGTTGTGAAAGATCTAATGATGAAAGCAGGTAGTGTTACACGTATATAAAACTACTCAGTAATCAGCGAAATAAAATCGAATGACAAACACAGGTTCTCTTATTACAAAGAGTTAGAACCTTTGCTTTCTCTTTGATTATTATTTACATGGTCGCACTTTAGCACAAGAGTTGATTGTTTAAATACACTTGATACAATGAGATACCAAAACGTAAAACAGACAATATATCCTCTTACAATAAGTCTTCTTTACTGTATTCTGTTTGAAATCCTGTTGCTCATCACAGTAATTTGACGCTACTTGGGTTAACATCGCTTACCTTTAGCCTTACGTATGTTGACATGAATTAGTATCATGAAATGTTATTAATACTGAATTTGAAGGATTTATATCCAATATAAAATATCTTGCGAGAAGAAATAGAGTTATGGTTCAAGTTTAAAATCTATAATTTATTTACTTTGCTTGTTCAAAATGCTAATTTAGCGGCAAAAAACTGTTTCATTGCATTGTAGTTAAATACAGTATAATGTGACGTAACGCAATGCAACGTGAAGTGACGTTCAGAAGTCCTGTTTCATTACATTGCCGTTAAATGCAGCAAAATGTAACGCAACAAAATAAAATATAACGTAACGCAGCACAGTGTAAAGCGTCATAATGAAACTAAATGAAAAGGAAATACATAACGACTCATCACATACTCAAGATATTACAACATAAACTCATGCAATACAACACTGTGTAGGTATCGTTACATATACATTGGTACTCCAATCATCAAAATCTATTGGGACCGGGCCCCTTTTCGATAAATAAAAGTTCATATAAATGATAATATAAATGCCATCTTCTATTCTTTGTTTTTGATGCCTTCATTTTCCTTGGAGAACATTTATATTCATTTTCAAACACTCACATGATATGTTTAAAAGTGTAGGTTTGCTCCTTTTAATATCTGAAATCATTGATTCCCAAACATCGTACATTTCAGAAGACTGTTTACAAGTATATCCTTATCTGATTGGGCTGTACATAGTTAATAATTACAACTAATTTTATTTTGGGAACTATGGCTAACGACAAAACTCATCAACAAAAGCAACCTACAAATGACTAATGAATACCAATAGTAACAGTCATGCTAGAACGGGCACCAGGCGATGAACGACAGTCGTCTACTGTATACAAAACTGCACTGAGATTGTGACTCGGCATTAAAACAAAATGTTTACGCTGAGCCCAATAGCTTACGTACACATTATCGTTATTTTAGAAATCGCAGTACGTTTCGGTCTTAACATTTTTTCTGAAAGCGATACGTATAGTCGGATAATTTCAGTTATATTGTAATTTATTATATACAAAGGTGATTAATTCAATGAGTCCATAACATCCCCTCGTCCTTCTTCGATCCCTTCTTCCCCTGTTCGAGGCTACCCGTGCGCCTGACAAATGTACGGGCAGACAACGGGCTGTTTTGAGGCTAGGTACTACCACTAGTCGCCAATTCCACGTAGAAAGACATTGCTAGTCTCTGCAGTATGTAGTATAGTTTATACAATGTAATTATTGACGACAAATGAAAAAAAATGTTTCTACCGTATTATACATTTTTAAACAGCGTCAATTCTCAGCAGGGAACGTGTGTTGTTAGAGTTGGAATTAGGTTTTGCATTTTTATTGAGGTTTAATTGAAAACAGACGCAGTTCTCATCGCGTACATTAGCTTGAAAAAACCAATTTGTCAGCGTTTAGACATTCTGATTGTCGACGCAATATATTCCCTGCGATCAATGCATATTCTGCCAAAACATCCCCCACCCGTCTGTCTGTAAATTAGGGTTATTTTACCATCGTATGGCCAGTAAAAGTTCACAGAGTCTACCATTCAGAGTTGAATAAAGATATTTTACGCCTTCTAAAACTTAATGAGTGTCTGTAGAAAGTTTTAGGTATTTGCATCTCAAATGTTTGCTCATTTTCCCCTTCAATATTTTTTTTTCTAAACAATTCATTAAGCTTTTCGTGTACTGTTTTAATTACATTTAAATAATATAGAAAAATTACGTTTCTAATCCAAACGGGGGCACGATTTATAAGATCAAAATTATTATTATTACTTTTCTTTTAATCACAACTCAACTTTTTTTAAAATGACTTTTTTTGCCTGTCCCTACAGACAAAAAATATCTATTTAAATCTATTGTATTATATTTATTATAACTTTCAAGTGTTCTTTATGTTAAGTTTTGTTGATATAATGAATCGTTTTTATATTTCACTGTACGTTACAGCCAGTTGCGTATAAATAAAATACGTATAATATAATATATTCCCTAATATTATTAATATAAGTATGTCTATCTTTAACATTTACTCAGATTTTACCTTAAATATTTGTTGATGTTTTACATTTGTCATTTATTATTGTTTTACTCTTTAACATGTATTATTGTATTATCTTTAACATCTACTAAAATTGTATTTTTAACACTTTTTAGTATTTTACCATTTACTTAGGTTTTACCTCTAACGACTAATATTTTTTTAACATTTACTAATGTTTACCTTCAATTAATAATTAAGAGTGATTGACAGTCATACAAGCCCAAACAAGTTACCATTTAAAAAAATTAGAATAAATATATATACCTCATTATATTCAATTATATATACTCAGGTTTATATACCGGAGATATATTTATTATTATGAGTTATAAATACATACTGACATATAAATTATTATATTTTTCAACTGACGAAAAAACACTTGAATAATGAACCACACGAAATATAAAGTAACAAACTCAAAGTGTTTAAACTGGTGTCTGAAACATAACCTATAGCAAAACATAATCTGTATGAAATCATATACAATCCTTTAATTTAAGCTAAAATAATTTTATACTTTTGTACCACTATATAGATGTGTAGGTCTCCTGAGGCCAAAACGAAGATTTTACCCCGTACAATATTTTAATGCTAAAAGAAGCATTCACTTCCAAAGATTCTATCGGTGTTATCAAGCAGTCTCTTCGTAGGACTTATTAGGCATAAGGATAAAGTAAAAATACTTCGTTCAAGCTTGTAAAGTAAAAAAAGTGTTTAAGCTTGATAAGTCTACATTTTTCATTAGAGAAGTTCATAACATGTTCTTACAAAACCCAAATATAACCTTATTATCTAAAGTAAATTTAAACCTATATTTACTTGCTTTGAAATGCAGTTGAAAGTTAACATGAAATTAGGTCGTTTGTTCTTGAATAAATCTCGTGGCTTGATCTTTTATATAGCGTTATAACCATATCGTAAAATTACATTTGCATTCATGGGTTGTTTTAAATCATAACATTAACTAATACTTGATTATTTTATACCAAGTGGTTTGTCCGATTTACACATGTTTATAGAAAGTTACAATTCGTGTGTACTTGACGGTTTCGACGTCTTCAAAACATTTTCAGCAATAATGTTACTAACGTTTCAATAGATGTAACAATGTAAAAACAAAAAGTTAACTTACTATACTATCGTGTTCAATTGCGTATTGCTGGAGAATAAGACCTTGTAATTATTTTTCCAATTGAACTCTGTTCGCTTGCTGCCACCTAATGCATCATTTCCACGTTGTATCTTCAAAGAGGTTTTTGCTATCTTCTGCATGTGAAAAGGTAATTACGTGGACAATATTTGGGATTGAGATAGTTTGGATATTGAAACAGAATATTGTCTTGTCAAGATTACGGTGTAATTATATCTTCACAACAAATTGCAAGCCAACAAATAATGCATCGAACAAATATTGCAAAATCACTCGAACGTAAACTCAATATTCGTTTACATTATAAAGTTAGCTATAATCCTGTTTAGCAGTTTAGGTTTACGTGAATACCTAATAGCTTTTGCCATTACTAAATAAAACGGTGTTGAGAATACGAGAAATTTAGATTAAGTTTTTAAGAACCAATATTAACTTTAGATTCTATTAACTATAAATTAAACTACTTATGGAGTAATTTAGGCGAATAACAAAAGATAAACTTTACTTACTTAAATATCGACATTTCTGAATGATTCCAAGTTATATTACATCAAACATACATTTCACACACGTGAAGTTATTTACATCAGCGTTCAATTATTTGTCAGTCAGAAAGATAACCTTAAACTTACAAAACACTAGCGAAAAAAAACAGCTGATTCATAGTTGACCAGATTAACGTTTAGAATAGGAAAGAGGAATCTGTGTGGCTGTGGCCGGACGACGCAACGTTGATATAGGTGACAACAGAAAGCTTTGCAATGGCCGTGGAAGCAAGGAATTTGTTGTGTTCTAAGAATAAAATAGATTACTTTGCTTTTAATTGGGAAAGACGCAGGTTTGTAATAACATAAATGAAATATTAGTTCTGAATTCCATTTCTCAAATTACAAACAATTCAGAGTCCTTTTAAAAAAGTCGTTTGATGTAATAAATTACAAAACAAGGAATTTTTTTATAAAATATCTCTACAATTATGCGCAATTGCCAAATTGTTTTTTAAACAAACTTTATAGAAACAACACAAACAACATTATATGGTAAATAGTTAATGACAGTTGCACAAATTACAAATAAAATCAGCAAACTCGCAACATGCAAGGATACAACCCTTAGCGAGGATCTCCTGAGGGGCACAATCTCTCAGATCGTAGATAACCCTTCTATTTACACGTGAATTTTGTAGTTTGCCGGAACGCCATATTTCATAATTTTTTTAATGTATTGCAATCATACGCAATATTTTGACACCATCCACTTTTGTTTTCTTAGAAATTTCTAACACTTTAATAAATACAGTAGACACTTTAAAATTTGTATAAATTCATTACAAAAAGGGTAAATAAACAAACACATCAAATTCACAAACAAATGATTTGACAAATCCAAAAATTCTATAAATACAACTGGGTCAACAGAAAAAAACAAGTTTATAAAATCTATTGCTTATACATACAAACCAGTTGTATTATATTTACATATAAATTCTCATAACAACTGTGAGAAACTTCAAGAAAACCTGTAGAGCAAGATAATTCTTTATCAACTTATAGAAATTTGAAAACTTTTGTTATTTTAAATTCAAAAGTTTATAGTACTTTGAGATGACTAGATAAATCCATCTAATCTAAAGTAAATATATACTTTTTCTACAGTTGTTTAAAATGGCGTAAACTTTTATAAAGAAAGTGGGTCATAACGCATGAATAATATAGTTCTTCAATGTGTATTTCAGATTGTATTCAATTTTATATTACATCTTTATAGAATTTGTATTCATGTGACCAGTTTCACCTGAGTTTCACATGTGTGCAATATATATATATATATATATATATATATATATATATATATATATATATATTGTGTTACAATTTGATGTAAGTGGTTTCAGTGACTACAGACTTTTCTCAGTTGTGTCGCTACTGACACTACTTCATGTCTAATGTATTAAAAGCAAAACCCGTCACCAAAGTCTAATCACATTTATCCTAGTCATACACAGACAATAATAAAATACAAATTAGAATGGACAATATCTATTTGGCTACCATCGCGGAGTACATTATCTTAGTGTACCACATTTCTGAATAACTGGACTGATACCAATCCAAACCACTGTCGTATTAGATGGCGCCACGATTATCTTCTTTTATCCAAGACAGCGACTACTCACTATTTTTCCAAGGCTACTGGTTGTAGTAGACAATATTCATCATGTGTAATCTAATGACCAAAGAATATAAACTACCTCTTTTTAGCAACGAAAGATATTCCATTTTCCTCTCTTATTCGGCTTAGTATCTCCAAGTTAATGATGAATCACCCAATATAAGAGTCATTTCGTTGGTATGCACACATTTCGAATGGCTCTAGCCAAATCATTAACGATTCTTTCAATGGACCTCCAAACCGTACAGCAAAGAAGGGAGTATGTAGAGTTTGGTCAGTCTTATTTTCAGTGCAAGAGGTACGCAACCGTACATGAATATTTTTCTGTTATTTTAGATTCAGGAACGTATTTTACTTGTTTGGTTCCATTTTAGGATAGTAACAGTTCCAAGGTACAGGTTCAAAACCACAGATTCAATTAATTGGTCATTTACTATCATCTGCCTGCGTAATTTCTGCGTTTTATTCACCATCATCATTTAGTTATGTTTATATTCAGGTTAAGTCCACTTTCCTCACTAGTAACGCTTTGCAATGGTTAATCATAAATAAATGTTTGTATTTAGTATTGGAGAGAGACGGAAAGTAGACCATTAATTGACATACACAATATTATCTGGAACGGGGTTTCACAAGAAGGCGAATGTGTGTAAGCACTTACAGTTGGGTTGGCGAGTTAGGTCTGTTGTTGTTAGTTCAGTGTTTATTTAAATGTAACCGAAATTGATTGTTGAGATTCTTGTAAACATTTTTATTTATTTATATAACTAAGAGAGTCACTACACCGTTGCTTGACTTGAGGTTTTCTGATATGGTTCGGCACCGAATTAGTTAATTTAAAGTACCTATTTCTCCTCTTACAACTCAGTGATTGGAACTAGTATGACCAAGGGTCATTGAAAAAAACCTACAATATTTAAACACACACACACACACACACACACACACACACACACACACACACACATACACACATATATATATATATACAAACACACACACACGCGCGCGGTCTAACTACCCAGCGTACTCAGACTTTTCCTCTTGGCTGTTGTTTTCCTCCGGAGCCACACATACCTGTAGACCGCCGACGCAGGTAAAATGTGAAACAACAGATCTGACACGAGCCAGAACCTGTACCGCTGCTTGCCAAATTCTGCCAGAGAACCAGTCACTGGGCTTTGGTTTTAAAAACCTAACTTACTGATATTTAACCCTTTGAGTCACTTTATCTCGGGTAATATTTTATTTAAAGACACCACACAGCTTAGTGACCAAATTGTAGAATTATTTAAAAAATTTGTTTAATGAAACATAAATTTAACTCTTAATCGTAAGTTAGTAAAAGAGGTCGATTTTTATTTATATAAATAATTAACTAGTGCAGGAATTTTACTTCTTATTTAATAAAATATTTTACAAAATATTTTAAAATTCCAAATTTATATTTAAAATTCTCAAATTATTGAAAATATTCACTAATGATTTTATTATTTAACGTTAAGTATTTTCTATCCTATAATATATCTAACAACTCAACAATCTAGCCTGTAACGATTTATTATAAACATAATATTTATACTGTAATAACCACCAAAAATATGCAATATTGAACAAACGTTTGTTTTAATTCCCTTCATTTCACTTATGTGATGCTATTTATCTTTCATTTTTTTCATTAATTATTCATATTTTTTACTTCAAATTTATAATCGAATCTCCCATTACCTTTCATAAGTTCTAATTTAAATTATTTTTTAAAATTTATCATAGTTTGCATTTTGATACTTTAAACTTAATTAAAATCTGTTTTTATACATTCCCAAATTATTATTTAATCTTGTATTACTACCAACCATAATTTAATCTACTTTTATCTTTTCTAAATTTATATATTTCCTTCAGTATTAAATGTTTATAATTTTTTACCCATATTCTTTTTTATAAATTTATAAAGCTAAAAATTCAATTTACTGGGTTATTTTCCATTAATTATATCGTGTCATCAAAACTTCATACATAAAAAAAACCTTTATAAATAGTCACATAAATTTTATTTAAAAGATATGTGAAATAATATTTTTAAAACTAGCCGACTTATAAAACTAAACATTTTTATATATCAAATGACAAACTATTTTCGTATTATTATAAATTTTAACTTATTTCCTTTAATAATTTCAGATAAAGGCATTTTGAAAATCAATGTTTACTCTGCTAATCTGGCCTTATTGAAGTCATTAAACAAGATTTAAAATCAAATAATTATTTTTGAATCCTTTTAGACTACTTCGCATTATACAATCGCATTTATTCAAGGCACAGAATCAATAAAAGCTTGGGCTTTATATCAAGTTATTTATTTGAAATCAGATACATCAGAGACAGTAAATATCTTTCTAATAAATTTTCTCTGTTTCCTAAACTCGTTCTCTTTGTTCCAACTGGATTTCATGACACATACGAGCTCATTTTTACTTACAATCATCACGCATTGAGATAATCGTTACTGTTCACTAAATTAATTTTGTAATATTTTTACATTTGTTTATAAATATTTTAAAATATTTTTTTTTTTTTGCTAAAAGAATTTTGAAAACATTTACTTTGGTTTATCACTGTTATTAAATTACTAAATCCTATATTTTTAAATTATACATAATTTTTGGCTTAGCTTTAACAACTTTCTGTGCAGAAATATGATTATTATGTACGAACGTGAAATACGTTGTGTACAATTTACGTTTAAATAAAAAGAACAACGTTGAAAACTCACAAGCAGTGAGTCACTGGTTTAAATTTGTCGCACATTAAATAATTAGAGGTCCTTCAAAGAAACGACTGTAGGCAACAGTTATAAAAGCCATTAGGAATTTTATATTATCGTTTTTAACTTAGGAAGCTCTCAAGCCTAATGCATTTTTACACAGATCTTAAGAAAGTCTTGAATTATTTAACACCACGACAAAAGTCAGAAGCCTGGTGCTCTTTATCTTTTCTTTACTAACAATATGGTTAAAAGAAGGGAAAGCTAATTTCAAACAAATGGAAACGTGTTTTATTTTACAGTAGGCATTTACCATAAATACTACTATAATAATGTTTACATTTAAAGTACAAGGTACTCAGTAGCAAAACAAAAAGATAAAACCGTAAAAGAAACAAATACTTAATTAATTTATATTTAATTTACTAAAAAATTAATTACTTATTTACATTCTCAATACTGTACATTTATGAACAACCAGCGAATTTCAGCTGTAAGACAGACAGAAAAACGCAATATCTTACTGCAACTTATGTTAAATTTGAATTTATTCTAGATGTGAACTAACTATGTAATGGGTTGTAATTATAGTGAAATACGTTATTATTTATTAGGAATATACTGTGGTTGAATTTAATAATAAATACACAAAAACCTCTTAACCACAAACTTTCTTTAATTTACCCTAATGTACATTTCAGTTACAAAGTAACCATCCTCAGAGGGATAACATACAAATGATGTTATCCCTCTGAGGATGGTTACTTTGTAACTGAAATGTACATTAGGGTAAATTAAAGAAAGTTTGTGGTTAAGAGGTTTTTTTGTATTTATTATTAGTGAAATACGTGTTTGTATTTACAATAAATGGTTCCAAGATTTGCTATCAAAGACGCATTTATGTAGGCCAGTTAATTCAAAACAGGAGACCTTTCATGTCTGAAGTGCAGAACGTTGAGTAATTTATACCCAGATGATGGTAAATTACTTTTTGGTTTAAATTCTATACGGAATGTCTCATATTATCTTACAGACTTTGATTCCCAACGGTTATGACGTCAGGCAACCGACTTGATACAGTATCTACGAGTACACATGCCATTTAAGTTTTATGGCTAGGTGCATGGGAAAAAATCTTAAAAACAGAATTTTAAGTTGATTAATTTAATGTCTTAAATCTTATTACAATGTCATCGAACTGGAAACAATTGCCATTATGTAAGCTACAGTTTCCAGCACTATCGCAACTTATAAGGTTTATTTAAATATATTTATAATGTTTAAATAATAATCGAATAAACGTATAAAGCTACGCAGTATGTATGTAGGGCTAAAACAAGAAATTACCCATTCAGAAATAATACCAAATCAGTAACTCTGTAGAATGGTGTGTGTGTGTGTGTGTGTGTGCGTGTGTGTGTGTGTGTGTGTGTGTGTGTTTGCGTGTGTGTGTGTGTGTGTGTGTGTGTATGTGTGTGTGTGTGTGTGTGTGTGTGTGTGTGTGTGTGTGTGTGTGTTTGTGTTTGTGTTTGTGTTTGTGTTTGTGTGTGTCTGTCTGTGTGTGTGTGTGTGTGTGTGTGTGTGTGTGTGTGTGTGTGTGTGTGTGTGTGTGTGTGTGTGTGTGTGTGTGTGTGTGTGTGTGTGTGTGTGTGTGTGTGTGTGTGTGTGTGTGTGTGTGTGTGTGTGTGTGTGTGTGTGTGTGTGTGTGTGTGTGTGTGTGTGTGTGAAGAGAGGTGTAGGTGTATAACCCCTCTAAGGACTTATCTTCTAGTATGAAGTGAGGCTCTTTATCATTGGCTCTAAACCATTTATTAAACTTTACTAAATCAGGGTCACGCTAATTGTTTATTACGTGACAACGCAATTTGTAATCAACGAAACGAAGTTGGGCTATTAAACACTTTTCGTTCAATCGCTAATTGCTACTGGAATACATTTTATATTAGTGTGGGAGAACTCAACACATAACGTCACATATATAGTTTGCTCCAAGTCTATTAAAGTGAGAAAAAATAATTATAATTACGTAACGTTTATTATATGACATTTGGATAAGGCAGTGACTTTTACTAATAAATATCTTTAAATTAAAAGATATTTAATTTTCTTGTAAAATATAATTATTATGAGTAATAGAATACATAAATATATCAGAAGCCAAAATGTTTTTCTGTCCGTAACGTACCGGTATACTAAAACATAAATCACGTCCTTAATGTGTCCGTTAAAGCTAATACTGGATAGATAACGATAATAAAAATCCCTATAAAGGCTAAAACTGAAACTGCGATGAGAAATATAATGAACGAATTAGTCGGGGTATAGGATATCCGCAAAGGACACCCTCAGTTTAACCATTTGCAAAAGGAAAAGACCTGATGAATGCAAATTGAATAATTACTGGGCTAGAAAGTGTTGAAAACGTATAACAAAAACCGCTTGAGTACTTCCGTCATGGTTTGCGATACGAGAAACATTACCTTCTAGACATAAAAATCCAAATCAAGGAAAAGTAAACGTGACCCGGTCAGAAGAAACGCATCTCAGCTAAGCCACTTGCGGTAATGGTACGGACTCAAGACCCAGTCATTATTTCGAGCGGTTGTGGATAAAGTAAAGGCAGTGCAGACTATTGTGAACTTCTAAAACAAGTCACTTAAATGATGAGTACTGACATCAATACAGTCTTACATGGTGAATCCCTTAAACTAGCGAATCAATAATGTTTCTGTAACCTATTTTACTCTGCTCTTCAAACAAGCTTGAGTTAAGTGTGAAGATTATATTAAGCTTGTTATAAATCCAGAAGATTGTTGAAAGATAATTTTCGTACATTTTTAAGGTTAATTTTACCGTTGATTCACATGAGAGTAACCACAATTATCTAAACATTTTAATATTTTAACTGTATCCAATTAACAAATGATAAAATGAAAAGGTCCTAGTGAGTTACAAAATTGCCGCGAAAGGAACGTATTCAATGACCGGCCGCAAACGGGATAAACCTGTAGTGGATGACAATTGATATTAATACAGTTTCTTTTAAATATGTATTCATTTCTTGTTCAAATCACTCTAAAGTTAGTGAATCAGAAAGAAATACAAAGTTGACGTCAGCACACTCCAGCGTGACCGCCGACCGAACATAAAACACACAGAAAAGTCTTCTTCAGCTGGGCCATATCGATAAAAAGCATATTTTTTCTGTATATTTTGCCTATTGTAGGACTATTATGGGAGTTCGGACCAGGTGAAACGTTACAAGTTAGGTTATGTTACTTAGTATTTAAGGTAGAGATGTCTTAAAGATTTAATGACATGAAAATAAACTGTATTACATTATGAATTTGTATTCAAATATCTTTTAGAACCAAAAGCATATTCTAACTGGGGATAACATGTCTTGCCTTGCCGTACCGTGGCGTATGCTGTTACTAACCATCAGGTAAGGCATGGCAAGGCTAGGCCAAATCAAAAACGTTTCGCCCCGCCGCGCCGTGCTTTATTCAGTGGGCGGCCGGATTAAGTCAGTTAATTCAATGTTTCATTTAAATAGCATTATTTTATTTGTACTAAATATATACTTTTCCTTTTTTTTACTGTGACTTTTATTATATTAGTTTGAATTTTGGTTTTGTACAGTTTTATCAATCCTTCCTCAATTTGTTTTTGTTATATTTTTCTGGACATTTGTTTAGGCCATCCGACCAATGGAGGCTCAAATTAACCGTTTTTAATCGCATAGATTAATTCTTCTTAGTAAACGATTTATAAAGGACCAAAGCAGTATTAAAGGTTTACCAGAATTACAGTAGATAAATATTGAGACAACTTGCCTTCTATTTGAAGAAAGTTAATATTGGGTTATGCACGACATTGCGTTTATTATTTAAAGATATTTTGAAAGAAAGATTCTCTAACTTTAACTCAGAAACTAAACAGATGAAAGATGGATGTAAACTAATGAGTTTCGTTCATTAATCGAAATATAAGAAACATATCTTTATGGTAAACATTTTACTTGTAATTGTAAACATGACTAAATACACTCCAAATTGGTGTTGTCATACTTTAACAAAATAAGCACCTTTGGTCGTGTAAAAAACGCCGAGTCATTTATAACCAAAAGAAAGTAGAACCCATTTTAGTTTTTCAACTTGTATGCAGATCATCTTATAACGCCAAAAACATGGGAAGGGGAAGGGACGATGTAATTTTTTCTTAAGTCTGGGCTCAGTGACTGGAAAGAAATATGTGGTAGAAGAAAAGCTGAACTTACAGAGCAATTGAATTAGCTAAAGATAAATGTTTTTGTAGAGTAAGAAACTTTCCTTTTACAGAAATTAAAACATTTGTGACTTTTAGTACTTTGTCATCGAAACGTTGTGTTTGTAACTCATGATTATAGATTTGTAAGCTTTTCTAGACGGTAATTCTTATACATGAACAGTGCATTGAAGTTCAATTACAAAGATAATATTTCGTATAACTGCTTCGGATTTATTAATCTAACAGAGAGTTAAAAGTTGTATATTGTTGATGATCTTTTTTGTACAAATCCAAAAACAGAAAGAAATTTCAATATGGAAATATGAAATACAAACGAATTGAAACCATATTTCCACAAAATTAAATTAAAGTGTTTATTTTAAATATGTCAGTAAAAACTTTTGTCATAAAATATTCGTAGTCGAGAACATTGTGGAATTAAACGATCATTCTACGTGCAGAGGTTTAGTGTGATTTCACTTCCGGTACAATGCAAATGTCAATAAAAGTTTAAATGCATTCAGAATAAATTAAGCAAATGGTAGACCGCGCTTGCGCTAATGATTCTTCTAAATTTGCACAAACGTTCACGTATGCAAATTTTCGTTCTGCATTTTTTGTTTGATTTAAATAATAAATGTTTATCAATATCGTAGTATAGGTAGGTAAAAGTAGGTTGTATTGCTATATGGTACTTTTATTCTAAATAAATAAAGATATGCTACTCAACATTTTTACTTTAAATTATCACTAGCAATAATACATGGTCACATATTTGTTTAAAAAATAAATTTGAGGAATTTAAAATGTAGTAAACTACAAACTTTATTTAAAATGCACGCGAAAATAACACAGGGAAAATATATTAAAAGTTTTCTATTGTTTAAAAAAAAAAGTTTTTTTAATTGAAATGTTTTTTTTACCTTTAAATTTAGATATCACTTTTTCACCAATTGTTTCCCAATAATTCTTGCCCAAAGCTGTCACCTGTCAGAAGTAGTTACTTTCTTGTTTCCTGTTGTCACTTTGCTGACGTCGCTTCCTTTTTGAATAATGTTATAAGGTTATTTGTATATGGTTTGAACACTAAGCATGATTTAAACTCCTTTGGGTTATAAATAACATAGAGGTTGGTGCAAGTCCCAGAGCGCTATGTTTTCTCACCTGAGCCTGGATAAAGGCAATGCTGTACCACGACTTTGAAGGTAAAATAGATATGTTTTAAATTTGAAAGCGTTGAAAGATATTCTGTTTAAACAATTTAATATTGTTGATCTATAAATTACGACACGCAGAAAAATGTATTTCTGTTTTAAAAATTTTCTTCTCTTGCAACTGTCTCCAAATTTTATCATTGCTTATTTTAACTTTTACCTTCCAATACTTCGAACCAAACTCGTTTCTTACGCAGTTTATTTTGCAATAAATGTCATTTTTTTATATTAACACCGGTTCTCTCAATTAATACATTCTATATGTAATATTTAAAAACTCACTTTATCTGTTTCCTCTTATTTCCTTCTACCAATGTTCTTTTGTGTAATAACTGTTCTGTGCACTACTTGTCCATATCTTTTCTTCGCCAATAACCTCTGTTATTACTTTGTTCAATAGTATCTACTACAAGGAAGTGGTTTATAGTATACTCTGGAAACGACGAATTTATTGCTTTTATTAGCTTCCATTGGCGATTTCGTTGTGCTTGAAAATCCAATTTTCTTGATTCGGAGTTTTATTTTATTTACATTTTGCTTCAGCTCTGACCCAGAATATATATTATTAGACATTTAACAAAACCTATATAACTAAGTTCTTTATTCTCTTTATTATTAATGTATTTCGTTGAATGAATTTAATGTTAAGTAATTTCTTCATTCGATTTTATTGCACTAAGAAAAGTTTCAGATCTGTACTTTAAGAAAGATTGTATCCCAAAATGCAAATTGTTCTTTAAATCAACACGGATAAATTAATCATATCTGTTTTGATACGTTTTGGTTACGTCGGACATTCATTTAGTGCACTATGGGTTACGTAACTGCCTCCTACCTTTGGCACAGGTTGCGTTGTAGCTACGGGAAATTAAAATATATTCTAATACCTTATAATAACAAACATCTTGTTCTTGCAATTTGTAAAATCGCTTTTTGCCAAAACCACCTTGAAATCAATAACAAGTTCCTTTTCATCTGCTTAATTGTTGATAAATTTGCATTTCCTTACTTTTAATGCGCGGTAACATCAAAAAGAAATCAAATTATTGATGATTATTAAAATATTCTGTTTCTTAAATAGAATAAGTAAACTCTGTAACTCTGTAACAAATTATGTTTACTGACCTGATAAACATCTTTTTCTACAAGATGCTTTATTTTTCGTAATGTGCACATTGTAACTTTGGGAAATGACGTCACAACTATATAACTATAAAACGATAGGTATTAATTTACCCGTTTTATTGATAAAAAGATGTATCTGTATGATTGTAATTAATTAACTAATAAATTTTATTTGCATAGTAATAATTACGAAATTATAAATATTGCCTTACTAATACATAGATATAAAAGTCTTATACAGATGCGTAGACTAAGAAGTAAAATGGAGCTAGATGTGAGGCTAAGTACATATACTAATAATTATATGTTGAAAACAAGGTCTCACTTAGGTTTAACTATTTGCCCATTAATAAGATTTAGAAAAACTATTTTTTAAGTTGCAGTTCGAGTGGTGGTTGTGGGTTGGATGTTGCAAAATATTCGCTTTTTAACTCTTAATTTTATGTTGTAATGTAGCGATGCAATTCGCAAGCGCACAAATGAACCAGGAAATGTTTTTTTTGCATTAATTAGTAAATACTCGACAGTTTTCAGCACTTGTATTTGGAATTATTATTTCATTTTAGTTCTACTTCACATCGCACAAGCATTACTTTAGGAAATAATTAAAGCAGAATTAGTCCAAAAAAACATAATCTTACTGCCTTCTGTTTTAACGTTTATTTCCGTAATAATGTGTTTTCTTGTTTAATAATCTAAAACAACATAGGTTATTCAAATACAAGTATATTTTTACTAATTTATATTCAAAGATTTTCAATGATAAACAACAAATCTTACATTCTTGATGATGTTGGTACTGTTTGGTACAAAAGCTTTGAATATAAATTAATAAATATTCTTGTATTTGAATAAACTATGTTTATATATGTGTTTATATATATATAACAAGTATCTTAAAAACACTTTTGTAAAATTACTATTCTATTTTTTTTTTGAATAACTTATATTTTACTTAGTCTTGTACTTTAAAACACTTGAACGTTGGTCTAAAATTTAGTAATTTTTTGAAACAAGTTTTTATAAGAATCAATAGAATTGAAGTATATTTTATTGTTCCTCCTAAACTAAGGAAAACAATTTCTTTCTCTTACAAAATGAGTCAGCGTGAAGTCTAACACAGTCATATGACTAACTCCAAGTCACGCGCCGTAGAGTTATTGTAACCCACGTGTTGCATTAACGCTCCCAGGAGAAAGTTTTGAGAACTTGTGTTTCATGAATAATACATTTTTACTAAAAGCTCTGACAACAGCGAGCTTCGTGTTGATTTCTTGGAGTTTATATATTTTGTTTCAAATAAATGTGATATTGTAGCTAAGCTGTCATTGTTTTGAATTTAATTGCACACTGAACGGAAAGAATAGTATACATAAAGTTATGTTTAAACTAACTATTCAACTATTATTCATACAGTTGATTTATATTGGATATTTTTCTTGTGTTTATCATCGACAAAGAACTACTTGTGTAGTGGATAGTACGTAGTTTTTAAGAAAGACAATATCCGTAAGCTGTGATGTGACTAACAGTGATTTCACACTAACAGGTCAAGCCCATATTGCTGCTTTGAAACTGTGATTATGATTTTTAACTATGATTGTCAGTTGCTAAATATATATAGTTCAATAAAGCAATTTCATAAACAGAATATCTTATTTGTCTGATTTCTTAAAGCTTTTCGCTGATTATAAAAACCATTAGTAATTCGGGTTTTTTACAAAAACATTAGGCTATTACTTGTTATAGTGGTTAATGTGTGGGCCTGTAGCCGATTACAGTGGATGGAAAGCGTACAATCCACTTTATCCTACAATATAAAGTTATAAAAAAATTTATTGCTTGGTAAACCTAAACTAAACATATAAAGATAGAACAAATGAATTGATTAAAAACATTTCTTTAAATTTATTATGTTAATATAACATTTATAGTCTATAAAAAATGTAGTTTAAAAAAAATAATGAAGCCTTTACCTTGATGTGTGTGTCTGATCGCAATTATACACAACACAGATGAACTATCCACATAGCAAAGACACCGTCACTTATAACTAAATCAACTAATTTCTCACGCAACAGAACACTGTCAAAATATAGTTTATAACTAACCCGGTTTAATGTCACGGCGTGTCATCGTCGTTTATAATTGTTAAATCTATATTAAAAATTGAAGGGCTAGGTATGGAATCGGAAAAAATGCCGGGTGTACTAGTACAAAACTACTAGTACGAAAGTACTTGTACTTTCGCGGCAACACTTTGAAACTTTACTCAGAGCAGGGTAAAACCCAAAATGAATGCGGCCCGTCCTTAATCCTTTGCCTTTGTGTGAGTGAGCCGACCTATGCGAAAAATATGTAATAGTAAATATGACTAGCCAAGTATAGTTTGTGAAATATGTATTGTAACCCTTTGTAGGGTTTGGCATTTGGCGAAGACAAAGCAACCCAGGTAAAGTTTAGAACCAGTGGCCAACATCTGTTGCTGTTGTAAACCAAAAATAGTACTGTTGCGGTAAGCCGGAAACTAAGATGGAAATTGTTTTAAGATGTCTGGAAATTCAAAAATATTTGCTCAAATTTATACGCACAAATATATACTAATATTACGATAACTTTCTTGTCTAAATCATGGTAACATTGGAAAGAAGTGCACTTAATTACTAGCTTTCAGAAAATTGTTATAGATATATAAGTTTCACAAAATATTGGGTAGATAGTTCTCTTCACCCAGATTGAGTGTATATGTGCTTCAGGTATGCTATAATTCTCCTTAATTCTTAGTACCATGGGTATCCTTAGTCACACGCAATTCCACCTACCCTTATTTGCACGTTTTCATACAAGCGACGCCTATTTACTATCCCGATATAGATTCCGTCTACCTCAGGTATGTAACTGCACACGTTAATTCCATGATCATATATCTGCAAAGGGACTGTACCTTAATCCATCTTATACTGCAATTTATTTTCAACTGTCATTATTACCTATTAAAACACATAATTTTTAAGTGTAGCCTATTCTGTTTATACCAAAACAAAACAAATGAAAACTCTTCCCGAGTTTATATAAAATCATTTTCCATGCTACAACACTTTATAAATTTCCCAACTATATGAGACTTCTTCCTAATGGAAAATACTCCATATTTCTTATCAGATAATTACTATCAGCCCTGATATCGATAGAAGCTGCAGGCAATGGTAAAGAAGACAACCGCAGCAAAAACAACAGAGCTTCTTCTACCCTGACTGACTGACTTATTCAAAATCTTTTTTTTATTTAAAAGAGAAATGTACTCATATATATATATATATATATATATATATATATGTATGTGTGTGTGTGTGTGTAGTTTTGCAGCACTGTTTTCTTGTATTCACTTATCACTTTCACTATATCTACTTAAACAAAAATATTACTTTGTATTTATGCGAGTTTGATGGAGACAAGACCAGTCTTTGAGAGTTAACTCGCATAAATACCAAGTAAAATTCTGTTTAAGTAAATATAGTGAAAGTGATATATATATATATATGTATATATATATATGTATATATATATATATATATATATATATATATATATATATATTATTAATTCTCAGGTGAAATTATTTTTTCTTGGTAAATATATATGTTCAATTATATCCTAATGTAGCCACAGAACTATACCGTACTAAATGAGTTTTGAAAATGCTGATCCTGTTCATCAGTGAAAAGCTTTAGTTTGAAATAAATTTATGAAATAAAATAAAATATTCTTTTTTATGAAAGTCTTTGTTTATCCATATATATATATATATATATAAACACACACACATATATATATATATATATATATATATATATATATAAACACACATATATATATATATATATATATATATATATATATATATATATATATACATAGAGAGAATGAACTAGAGAGAGAATGGTAGATCCTGGTTTTAAATTTAAAGATTGAATTTTCCGGAGAATTTAATTGCTACGGTTTATAATTTTAATCATATATAATGAAATAAATACCTAAGTATTTTGGAAAGTAATTTTTTAAAATTTAAGTAATCAGCCTATGTCATAATATTTTATGTAAACATTTAAATTATACTAATATAAGAGTGACAAATTACCTTTATTCTTAAATTACTGTGTATTTTCTGAACAACAAATTTAAACGATTTACCTTTGCTGGTTATATAACCTAAAAAACGTCAGTTCGGCCTCAGCTGGTGATAGTGTACTCTATAAGTCTATTAATACTCTATGTTTGTACTTCCTCAATGTAACACGCTCCTAAATTTACTTGCCTTCCCCTTGCTACAGGATATAAAAGTGCTAAAAATATGACTGTCAATTGCAATTAAACTAGTTCTTCAGCAATTGCTTTAATATTTTGCATAAGGTCAAATTTTAATGAAAGTTAAAAGTGTGTTAAAGTATTTACTCAACATTTTGTTTTTAAATAATTGGAATCTAATTTAGTTATATATTATTATATATATATATATATATATATATATATATATAAGCAGATATTTATATACGATCTAATTTTATAAGGAGATGTAATTTGTTATTTGTGGGAATGTATTTGTAAATAGGAAAAATCGATCAATGTATTTATAGAGATTTAAATGCAATCTGAAGAGCACAATTTTATATAGGATTTTCAAAGTACAATAAAAAGTATAGGGGATCGATCATACCCTAAAATACTGAATATTGTCGACGTCTAGATGGAACATTTTAGATGTCATTATTGATTGAAACTATCATATCTTTAAGTAAAGTATAGTATTTTAGTTTTTTACTATTTATTATGCTAAGATTAGGCATTAGTGCAAATAATTTGTAACTACTATTGCTTGTTATCATTTCTGCATTTCTCTTTACAAGGATAATATAAACAGCATGAACTTTCCTTTTTGGAGCACGAAGAAGATGACACGTGTATCCTTTATTGTAGGAGGACAAACATTGTTTAAAGCAAAAGAATACATTCAAACAAAGGAATATTTTGCTTGAAATATTGCCTATCAATGATGTGTTTATCCATTGTTAACAGCAGTTAATTTTATGGTATTAAGTTTATTTTAGAAAATCCAAATCAGAAACTGGAATAGTCTACCTTAATGTTTATGTATACAGAAAAGTAATAAAACTGCGATGTTATGTGAATAGGGATGTGCCTAAAAGTTGTGTATTACCATATCTGTATGTGTAATAATGTGTAATAATATGTATCTATATGTGGTTGATGATAATGCTAAAATTCAAACTGTTATTATTTTATTGTTGTTTCAGCAGTATTTCTTATTTCAGTATGCCTTACGTTTCAGATAAGGTATTTAATCTCATTCAACAAACCTCTTTCTTACTAATTTCCTGTTGCGGGTTCGCTCTCCCATTATGGTGTAGGCAGAGAACATTAAATTATAAAATTTATCAAAGGTTTAGAGCTGAAGCTCGTTAAATTACATTTTTAATATCCCCGTATTGTAAAGTACAGTTTTTTTACAATGTTGAGCATAATTTATATTTTTTTTACTGTGAGAAAATCGTTTTTCACGTTTTTATGTGTTACGTCTTTGTAAAGGCACAATTTTCCATTTTTTTAGGATATTCACCTTCTTTACCAACAACTCCAAACTGCTATCTTATTTTTTTCTTTCAAACTTCTTTCCAGAATTATTTTTGCTTCATCAATAGATACACCTTCTTTTTGAAGACTTTTCCTTTATACATTCATCTTCTCTAATCCTTACTTCGTAAAAAGATAGCATGTTGTATGAACTGATAAGTCTTACACCCTTACACTAATGAAATGAATATTAATTAAGCTAAAGTTTAATTACACTATGATTAAGTAGGTATGAAGTTTTAAACAAAACTTTTTGTATACAAGCTGCAGGGCTTTGTGATAATTTACTTAACACGTTCTTCAGTAACTTGTCCCAAGGGCTCGGCGGTAGAATTTCATTATTAGGATGTCATCTTTCCTTGTTCTTATAAAAGGTTTTATAACATCGACCATTTTGGGCATGACTAGTTTACTGCAATGGGCAAAGACACACCCGACTGCTTGACAGAATAATGTCTTAAGAGATTGGCTCCCTTTTACAAAACTGGAACTACATAGTGAAATTACGTTGTCCATTTTATGTTTAAAAATAGTTTTCAGATAATCCATATATACACTTGTAGCCGTATAAGATTGGATAAAAGAAAATGCGGTTTATTGTTGAGAAAAGTACATAAGCATCTAAATTTACTATTATATGGAGAGCTTTCGGAAAATTAATTGTTTCCATCATCCGGCATAAGCATATCTAAAGTAAACCAAATTAGATAATAAACAAACATATTTTAAGTTATAACTTTTACAAAAAATAATATATCCGAAGTTATAAATATATCATCAAGAATTACATGAAGAATAACACTCAATATTGAATGTTAGAGTAGAAAGGATTGTTAAAATTACCGGTAATACACGATTCGTTATTATGTTCAACAAATATTATATTATAACAGAGTCATTTATTCAACCTACTTTTGTAAATGTTCACAAAAAATAAATTAAACGATAGACTACTAACTTCATAATATTTCACTCATTTATAACAATGAAGTTATTTGTAACATAAATTACGACCGTAATATTTTGATCTTATAGATAAATATGAATTTTTTTTACTTTAGTAGCACTACAGTATTAAATAATAAACGAATAAATTATTCATCTACAGTATTTACATGGAAGAGATTTTTTTTGAGATGTGTGACATTTTAAATACTATTTTAGAAATTAATTCAGTTTTATCGCTTTATATTGTAGAAATTGAAAGTAACTCAAGTGTTAATTATTAAACACAATATATTTTTATAATGCTTTCCGTCGATCAAGTTTTTAACACGGATGAGACCGGATTATTTATTTTGTAAAATAATGCATTCACTAACTTTCTTATCTAAGGAGGAGAAATATGTTGGGGGTTTAATGCCGCAAAAGATAATATGATTGTTCTGCTGTGCTGTGGTGCTTACGGACTAATATTATCTCAATAGGACATGACTTAACGGTGAAGGACATTAACAATGATGGTGTCAAAAATCTTTTAAAAAGTGCGAACCAAGATTTGACGGAAGAATACAGACGGAAGTACAGTGTAGCTGTAATTATTGTTAAAATTTTTAATGTGGAACGGAATCTTCTCCTTTCCATATACAGTTCATTTCAGTATTCACGGTTTCACTATTTGCGGTAGGTCCGGAGAAAGAACCACCACGAATAACGAGGCATGCTTGTATATCGATGCATTATATTCTTTTTATATTTAGAATCGTTCCGTAAACCAAATTAAAAATTTGGTGATCAATGTAGGTGTGTTCGTCATGATGTTAGTAGGATACATTCACAACGACAATTTATATGGAATTTGAGGTTCAAACTGATGATAATGAAATATATTCAAAATGTTTGAGTCATTAGAATTGAATTTCACTTGACGAAATCCTATAGTTTCTGTATAATTTTGGTAGCAAAATTAAAGAAAGAAAAATTATGTGAAATATTAGAAATCAGTAGAGTAGTTCAAATCATTCGAGGTTGCACTAAAAACGTCCGGAAGACCACCTTGCTTTGTTGAAGCAGTACAAGGGCTGCTTTAATGATAAAAACGACACTGAATTTAAATGAAACACTAAACGTTAATTAAAAGAAATAGTTCAATTTTATGAGTGGAGTTAAGTCTACGCCACTTACCATTCCAAGCTATTCAGGGTAGGCGAAGCGGTGATGCGGAGGTTGTCCCAGCCTGGGTAAGTCCAGAAGTGATGAAACGTAGCTTGCGAAGAAGGGCATAAAACTAGAACTTATTTAAAATTAATTGAAAGTTAAAAGCACTTTAATAGTCACAATATAAAATCTTTAATCAACACTTGATAGTTCACACACGCGGTTAAAGAGTTAACTGTCTGCGGTGTAATGAAATACCACGCGGTTAACCTAACACAATGGCAATCAAACTTAGAAGGCGGTTAAAATGACTTATTAAAGTTTGACGGCGGTAATTTATAGTCAGAACGCATCTAAGACATTAACTGAACATAATCAGTAAGCGGTGTAATATTCTAACGCGGTTTAAACCCGATGTAATTGGCTAAAGCACTTGAATAGAAACAGGAGAGCCGCACTTGTAACAGGCCATATTGCAAGAGAGTGTGTAACTGAGAAAGAACGGAAATGCTAGCAAAAGGCACCTAGATCAAAACCTACGTGGACCTAGTCTAGAACACAGATAAATAGTCTAAATGCGTCTGGTAACTGGATCGTAAAAACTACTTCTTTGCAGTAAAAGATGCCTAGATTCTGGTCGGCAGCGAAAGTCTAGTAGGCGGTGGAACTTTAACTGTGGTAAAACACCAGCTGATTGCTAGGTTATACGAAATAATGACACATGTCAACAAACATGGTTTATGGAAAGTGAGGTTAACAGTCCTGTACTTAATATAGCGCCCACCAAAACGAATGTTTTAGAAATGAAGAGGAATGATGAGCGGGGTTAGTAGAGGGGCGAAGAACCAGAAAGAAACAACCAGGAGGTCACCAGATAGCTAAGAGATGGATGGATGTCCAAAAGTTGGTGAGGTGGTCACAAGTAAGAGGTGGACCAAGAATGACAGAAGCGGTTGGACATCTGCTGAAGACCTGGCGGTTGCTAAAAGGGGTGATTTCGTGGAGGCTGATGAACTCTGCCGCCCACCATGAGCATTCCGGAGGCGTCGACTAGAGGGCGAAGAGATTCGGTGATATGGTTAAATCTTCTAACGGAGCCACTGGTGGTGGTACCCTTGCGTAAGTCCTTGTAGCGTTGAGTTACTTTAATGGTGCGGATGACTTCTTTCCTCTCCGTGGATCGACGTGCAGCGGTGTAACAAGCGTCCAATCTTGTAGTGAAGGCGTGAGATTGACGACATAGATGGTCTGGAAGCGATCCTGAGATAATCCATCCGAAGAAGGTGTTTAGGGCAGCAGGTTGACCTTTGATTATGGTCTGTGGTTCATTAATAAGACTGCGGTTAAATACGTCAGATCCTAGTATTAAGTTAATTTGGGCAGGAGTGTCAAAGTGAGGGTCAGCAAGTTGGAGATGACTGTAACGTGCGTGTATACTGGGTGATAGTGCGGTTGATGGAAGAGGGTCAGTGACATGAGGTAGTACTGCAGCTTCGACATCAAGTTTGAAATTTGAGGCATATCTAGAAGAGATTTGTAGGGACACATATTCTGATATATGTGTGGTTTGAGAAGCGACCCCGACAAGAGAAACATTTGATTTCCTAGTAGGTAAGCTCAACATTGCGGCTGCGGGTTTTGTTATGATAGACACTTGACTGCCTGGGTCAATGATTGCCCGAAGGATATGAGGATTTCCAAAATGATCATTTACAATGACCTGAGCGGTGCCTAATAAGGCAGAAGCGACGTTAGTGTTATCGGCTCTGGCGAGAGGTTTTCCATTGGTAGCTATATGATTGCAGTCATTGGCTGAGTTTGGGTGTCGATGCGTGTACGGTCGCTGGGGTGAAGCTGAGTTAGAGTCATGTAACAAGGAGTGATGATTACCATTGCAATGTTTACAAGTCTTGAGTGACTTGCATTTGTTTTGGTAGTGGGTGCTGAAGCAATTGAAACAGCGCTGCATATGTCGTATTGACTCGCGTCGTTCCTGAGCTTTTAGTTTGAGAAAGTCTGGACAACGAAAGATATTGTGAATGGCTGAACAATAGAAACACTGTGCTGCGGACTGGTCGTTACGAAGCGGGTTGATAGGTCTGGTAGATAAGCGCGGTCTGGGTAAAATTTGTCTAACAAGCGGTGATGGTTGCGGTGCGGGTGCTCTTCGGTTGAACAGGATGCGTTGGCTTATCACTGGTGGCCGTAAAGCCTGCGGTTGAGTCCTGGCGGTGTGGTGCGTTGTAGTGAGGTGATGACCTTCATTCAGTTGTGTGGCTTCATCTGCGTAGTCGGCAGGGTTAGTTGTAGCGGCGGCGGTAGTCGATATCAGTGTCATGAGTTTAGTGGGGTATTCGAGCTGCGGTGTTGGACTCTCAGGAGGTGTATTACTTAAGTCAGGTTCGTTGACAGAATAGACCGATAGTTGGGGTTGTTGGCTTGTGCTAGCTGCGGTTGAAGTCGAAGGCGGGTTGAGCAATTCCATTGCCCTAGCTTGTTCGGTTACGAAATCATTTAAGCTGCGGTAAGTAGGCATAGTGTTGGTGCCTAGCCTGATTTAAAAATTAAGACGAGTGTTCGTATCTAAATTATTAACTGCCAGTTGAAACAATAGAAATTCTGCCAAGTCCGGTAGGTTGATGGCCTTCAAGGCACATACTGCGTTAGAGTGTGCAGTTAGAAAGCGGTTGAGTTCTGATGATTGCGAAGCGGTTTTCATTGATTTAAATTCTTGAATCGGTTTAAAGTAATGATCGGCTAGCCTGCGTGGGTTTGCATAGCGGTTTCTTAAAGCGTTGTAAGCTATTGCATAATTATTGTCTGAAATTGTTAAGCCGGTAATGATTGCTAAGGCATCGCCTTTTAAAGTTGATTTTAAATATTGAAATTTTTGTACTGCGGTAAGATTAACATTAGAGTGGATCGTGGAGTCAAACATAGCGATACAGTCGGTCCATTCATTGTTATTGCCTGAGAAAGTGGGTACTTGTAGGCTTGGCAGACTGAAGCAATTATTTGTGAGGTTAACCGGTGAAATTTCCTTTTCTTCAGATTTTATAATGCCTCAACATTTAGCCAGGATGGGCAAGTACAAAAGTTGAAATTTAGCTTTCAATTGAAAAGCCTTTTCTGCGGTTTCAGCGACTTCATGCTCAAACGTTTTTTCCATGTATTCGTACGTGTCAATAAAGTTGCCGTGGAGGCGTCGGATTTTACTAATGAGACCTGCTGGGATTTCATTTCCAGCAATTATGTTAATGACCTGCTCCAGGTCCTCAATGATGTTGTTTAACTTTGACAAATAATAATATGTATTAATTGCCATTTTTACAAGATTTATTAAGGAAATTTTGAAGACGAACTGTAACCTATGGCTTGTGATTCAAATTATTCGGCCCGTGTTGACCATGTATAGTTTTGTTTAGAAAGGTTACTAAGAAACTTTGCACTGAACTGTAGTCTAGGTTTAAGCGGTACAATCCCGGCCGGTAGGACCATGTATAATTTTGGTAGCAAAATTAAAGAAAGAAAAATTATGTGAAATATTAGAAATCAATAGAGTAGTTCAAATCATTCGAGGTTGCACTAAAAACGTCCGGAAGACCACCTTGCTTTGTTGAAGCAGTGCAAGGGCTGCTTTAATGATAAAAACGACAGTGAATTTAAATGAAACACTAAACGTTAATTAAAATAAATAGTTCAATTTTATGAGTGGAGTTAAGTCTACGCCACTTACCATTCCAAGCTATACATGGTAGGCGAAGCGGTGATGCGGAGGTTGTTCCCGGCCTGGGTAAGTCCAGAAGTGATGAAACGTAGCTTGCGAAGAAGGGCATAAAACTAGAACTTATTTAAAATTAATTGAAACTTAAAAGCACTTCAATAGTCACAATATAAAATCTTTAATCTACACTTGATAGTTCACACACGAGGTTAAATAGTTAATTGTCTGCGGTGTAATGAAATACCACGCGGTTAACCTAACACTGTTAAGTACAGGACTGTTAACCTCACTTTCCATAAACCATGTTTGTTGACATGTGTCATTATTACGTATAACCTAGTAATCAGCTGGTGTTTTACCACAGTTCAAGTTCCACCGCGTACTAGACTTTCGTTGCCGACCAGAATCTAGGCTTCTTTTACTGAAAAGAAGTAGTTTTTACGATCCAGTTACCAGACGCATTTAGACTATTTATCTGTGTTGTAGACTAGGTCCACGTAGGTATTGATCTAGGTGCCTTTTTCTAGCATTTCCGTTCTTTCTCAGTTACACACTCTCTTGCAATATGGCCTGTTACTAGTGTGGCTCTCCTGTTTCTATTCAAGTGCCTTAGCCGATTACATTGGGTTTAAACCGCGTTAGAATATTACACCGCTTACTGATTATGTTCAGTTAATGTCTTAGATGCGTTCTAACTATAAATTACCGCCGTCAAACTTTAATAAGTCATTTTAACCGCCTTCTAAGTTTGATTGTCATTATAAGATGTTAAGTACAGAATGTTAACCTCACTAGATAAGATTTGAAGTGGTAACAATAGTAGCCTGCAATAGGTAGCTCTGCATAACCTTTTATGCCCTTCTTCGCAAGCTACGGTTCATCACTTCAGGACTTAACCCAGGCCTGGGACAACCGCCGCATCACCTCTTCAACTACCCTGTATAGCTTGGAATGGTAAGTGGCGTAGACTTAACTTCACTCATAAAATTGAACTATTTCTTTTAATTAACGTTTAGTGTTTCATTTAAATTCAGTGTCGTTTTTATTAATAAAGCAGACCCCATACTGCTCCAACAAAGCGTGGGTGGTCTTCCGGACGTTTTAGTGCAACCTCGTATGATTTGAACTACTCTACTGATTTCTAATATTTCACATAATTTTCTTTCTTTAGTTTTGCTACCAAAACTATACAAAATATCTTCTTTACATGAACCTGACTTAATTAATGAGTCATATCCAAGCGCTGACATTTTCACACAGATTCTCACGAATGGACCTCGCATCATTATCCAAGGGCAACCCTCAGCACTTAACACTAGGTTAGGTTGGGTCATCATGGGATCTATACCCTACAGCATGCTTTACCAACCGCTCTTATAAACCAATGGAACGGTTTTATTATAAATTTCACTTGTCTGTCTGAAATTCAAATCCCTCGCCACGTCAGTACTCGCTCAGCCAGTCTTCACCTCCTTGGCTTTTGTGATGGTTCTGAATCTGGATATGCTGCTGCCATCTATCTGAGATCCGAGATTGACGGGATTATCACCACACACTTGTTGAAGGCTAAAAGTAAAGTAGCTCCTCTTAAATGGCTTACCATACCTCGTTTGGAACTATGCAGCGCTGTGTTGCTTTCAAAGTTATATAAATCCATTCAGCCCTCACTTGAATTCATTCCAACCGCTAACACTCTTTTGTTCACCGATTCTGAGATAGTACTTCATTGGAACTTGCCACACACCCGCTTTGGTGGCATGGACCTCCATGGTTATTACACTCTACTACCGCTTGGGATCTCACACGACCTAAATTCAGTGTCGTTTTTATCATTAAAGCAGCACTTGCACTGCTTCAACCAAGCAAGGTGGTCTTCCGGACGTTTTTAGTGCAACCTCGAGTTATTTCAACTACTCTATTGATTTCTAATATTTCACATAATTTGTCTTTCTTTAATTTTGCTACCAAAATTATACATGGTCCTACCGGCCGGGATTGTACCGCTTAAACCTAGACTACAGTTCAGTGCAAAGTTTCTAGTGAGGTTAACATTCTGTACTTAACATACCGCCCACCAAAACGAATGTTTTAGAACTGAAGAAGAAGAAGAAGAAAGATGAGCGGGGGGGGGGTCGACCTGGATGTAAAGAACCAAGAGGAAGACTAAACGTGGAGCGGAAAACCGATGAGCTTGTTTATTGGTCTCTTCAGTTGTCCATGTGCGGTCTTGACAGTAGCTACCCTATCGACGTGGTCTGTTCCTGGATGCAATTTGAGGATCCGGCCTGGAGGACCAAGTGAGGTTAACATTCTGTACTTAACAGTTTCTAAACTAATACGGTGGTTTGATCAGAAAACTGTAACTGAACGAAATGTTATTGACTTACCTTACGAAAGTGCACCCTTGCCTAAAAATATTAAGCTTACAATCTATAACTCTTAACTTGAAAGATTAGTAATGAATTAAACATTTTTTAAATAAATATGTTCAATAATGTGTAATATCTAGACTGTTGATTATAATAATGTACTGTAACTTATGAGCAACAAATATCTATCTTTATCAAACTGAACATTTAAAAATATTAAAATTCGTATTTGACACAAAATTACATTTATAGTGGTATTCATTTATTTTACAAGTTTAATATGTTTACACGTTTCTTATAATCAAGTTGATAATTATTTCATTTGATCATTAATTTTAAAAGCCTCAGATAATTCATATAGCTTTTTTAATAGTTTTAACAATATTTCTTAATGTGCTTGCCTAGTAAAAACAAATTAATTTTCCTCCGTGTTTAAAAAATATAGGAATTAAGTTAAAAGGAAAGAATAACCGATTACATAGTTTTTTGATTGATAAAAACCAAATTTCTAATGAAATTTGAACTTTAGATGCATATTGAGAAATGGTTTAATAATTTTAAGCTACGAAGGGACGTATAGCTTTTAATGTGAGCAATAAGCAATACATGTACTAAGCTAACTTATACTGCAATAAGTCTATGACTTTCAGCAATAAAAATGATTTTTGCTGACATTATAAACTCTGAAAAAAAGAGTTTATATTAAATATCCTATTATTTAAAATTCAGTATTCAGGATTCCATCGTTATTGTACTTGCACTAGCAATGTTTACAAGTAGTCTATATAATATAATTAAGGCTATATAAGAGTAAAGAAATACTAAAATACGTGCTTCAAAATAGGAGCTCAAAATGATAAATTGATTTGCAATTCAGTGACGTGTCGACCACAGTAAGAAAACAACAGCATCATTTTGACATACGTTAAAATTACATTTTTGGAAATTAGTATAGTAGTTTAAGCACTTAAGTTATGTGAAGAGAAATAAAGCCTTGAATGTATTTGCTCAAATAATTTAAGTAATATAAGAGAGGGTTATTTCTTGTACATGACAAAAAACAGAAAATCCAGGTAGAGATTTTAAATAGGCTCTTTCCGTTAGCCAAAATTATCTTTAGTAATTGTTGAGAATGTTAACGAATACAAGTCAGTTAAAAAGAGCTAGTTGTGAGAACGTGCCTTGCCGTCCAGTGTCTAATTACTAATCTAACAATCAGTGTGAATCTAAAAAAAGATTATTTTTTTGTGAACAGTGCGTATCCCAAACCACCTTGATCAAATAACTACCTTTTTTCAACTACCTCTCCAACCGAGATTCTAGGCAGTCCTAACAGAAAGATTTTTAACCATTCTTATGAAATCGTACACAAAATAGTTTTTCAAATGATGCTGTGAAACATTATTTTAATAGTAGTTCTTACCTCTTAAATTTTCTACATGCGCTTCATATTGCTAAAATGTGTACGGTACAGCAACGGCCTAGCGAGGACTCGACATTTTCTTAACATACAACCGAGGTCTAGGTAGTACATTATCCGGTCAACAGAGGTCTTTATTTAAATTGCACAAACAGAAAGATTTTTAACCATTCTTATAAAATCGTACACAAAATAGTTCTTTAAATGATGTTGTGAAACATTATTTTAATAGTAGTTGTTACCTCTTAAATTTTTTAAATGGGTTTCTTATTGCTAAAATGTGTGCGGTACAGCAACGGCCTAGCGAGGAATCGAATTGGAGAGGGGCCCAATTCAACCCCGATTCTTTGAGGGTTGACGTAGTCCGCCTAGGGATAATTTGAACGTGGGCCCAGTTCGACCGTGTCCATTTTCGTGAGTTTAAAAACAATTTTTGTAATTATATCTGTTATAGTTCAAAAGATACAAAGATTCCCCGCGATGTTCCCCTTTGTGCAAAAAATATGTAATTGTAAATAAGAATAGCCAAGTATAGCGTGTGAGATATGTATTGAGAGCCTTTGCAGAATTTCCCAAACAAACGGTTTGCACTTGGCGAAGACAAAGCAACCCAGGCACAGTGTAGAAGCAGTGGCCAACATCTGTTTCTTGTAAACCAAAAATAGTACAGGATCTAAATAAGGTTGACCACAGACTGAAAGCCTAACGGTGAAATTAACCGTGAAGATGTCGACAATCATTTGAAAAAGAGCGAACCACGATTTGACGGAAGATTACAGACGGAAGTACAGTATAGCTGTAATCGATGTTAAAAGTTTAGATGTGGAACGTAACTATCCCCTTTCCAAGTACAGTTGGTTTCAGCATTCGCGGATTCTCTAGTTGCGGTAAGTTCGGGGAACGTATCCCCAGTGAGTAACAAAGGATCACTGTGTATCAGTGCAATATAATATTTTGGTACTTAAAATCGTTCCTTAAACTAAAATAGAATTTTGGTTATCAATGTAAGTTACTTCTTTACGACGCCCTGGATACATTCGGTACGACAATTTATGTCGAATATGCGGTTCAATCTGATGATAATGAAATATAGGCCCTATTCAAAATGTTTGAGTCGTGAAACTTGAACAGCTCTCTCGTCGAAATCCTCTAGTTACTAAACTGCTACGATGGTTTATTCATAAAACTGTAACTAAACGAAATGTTATTGATTTAGTGTAGTCTAACCTAAAGACATTAACCTCACAATCTAAAACTCTAACTTGAATGATTAGCAGTGACTTAACATTTTTAAAATAAATAGCTCAATAATGTGTAATATCTAGTCTAATGCTTATAATAATGTACAGTAACTTATGAGTAACATATATCTAGGTTTATCAAACTGAACATTTAAAAAAATAATAAAATTCACATTTGACACAAAATTACATTTATAGTGGTAATCATCTATTTTACAATTTTAATATGTTTAACACAAGGTGTCTTATAATCAAGCTGATAATTAATTAATTTTGATCATTAACTTTAAAAGTCTAAAATAATTCATATAGCTTTTTAAATAGTTTTAAATAGTTTAAATAGTTTTCGTAATATATTTTACTTTACCTAATTATTATTAGCATCAAATTAATTTTTCTACATGCCTATAAAATAAAATAATTTAATTCTGTATAAAATAAAAACGATTTGCATTAAGCGGTATTTGATTCGGAACTTAAACAAACTTCTAATGAAATTTGAACTTTAGATGCATAATGAGTAATGGTAGTTAAACTTTAAGCTATTGCAGGAGACGTATTGCTTTTAATGTGAACAATATTCAATACATGTAATAATCAAACTACATACAGCAATAGGTCTATTACTTTCAACATAAAACATATTTTTGTTGACCTTATAAACTCTGAAATAAGAGTTTAATATTTCAGGATTGAAATATTGAGTATATTAAGGATTCCATCGTTATAAAACTTGTACTAGCAAAGATTACAAGTAGTCTATATAATATATTCAAGACTATATAAAAGTAAAGAAATACTAAAATATATGTTTCCAAAATAGGAGCTCAACAATGAAAAATTTGTTTTGTAATCTAGTGTAGTGTCGACACAGCAATTAATAAAAACATCAGCATTGTGATAGACGTTAAAATTAAATAATTGGAATTTAGAATAGTAGGTTTAAGTTATGTAAAGAGAAACAAGGCCTTGAATATATTTGTTCAAATAATGTATGATGTACAAGAGAGGGAGGTTTCTTGTGCATGACAAAGGCAGAGAATCCAGGTAAAGATTACAGTAAGGTTAAACATGGGTTTTTCCGTAAGCCAAAAATATTTTTAGTAGGAGTTGAGACAAGAACAGGTTAGTTTGAAAGAGTTATTTGTGAAAATGTGCCTTCCAGGTCCGTGTCTAACAAGTGAACTAACGATTAGTGTGAATATAAAGTGAATTGTTTAGTGAACAGTGCGTTTCCTAAACCACTTTGATTAAATAACTACCTTGTTCTCAAAGTGCTATAATATTATGGGGTTTTAATGAACAGTACTAGGGATGACGTGTATGACATCGAAAGAATATAGGTAACAGTAACTTATCTATATAAGAAAAATGCTCTTGTAATATGCGGATATATCCCCGGAAATAGTATAGATACATAGAACGGATTGTTATTGTATGAAAAAAGACATTTTTATTTGTAACCGGTAATTGTCATTTCGTCAGGACCCATTGGTATAAATGTATAAACCTCCATATTCGGCATTAAAAGTACAAGATCTCGCTACAAGATATCAGCATTTAAAAATCCTATTTCAACAAAAGCTCTTAAATCCTAAATCAATTTCACATACTAACCTTTGTCTAATTTATTAATACACGGCAATCGTTAACAAAGTACTGTAATTTAGATTTAAACTAATATAAAATAAAGTTTGCGTGTTATGTTTTAAGTAAATGCCAGTACAGTTATATAACGAAAACAAAACACATATTAGAACCAATAGAGTATATAAAATAGCCTGCAAATAATGCTGTGAAACATTATTTTAATATTAGTTGTAACGTCTTAAATTTTCTAAATGTGTTTCATATTTCTAAAATGTGTGCGGTACAGCAACGGCTTAGCGAGGACTCAACATTTTGTTAACATACAACCGAGGTCTAGGTAGTTCATTATCTGGTCAACAGAGGTCTTTATTTAAATTGTACAAACAGAAAGATTTTTAACCATTCTTATGAAATCGTACACAAAATAGTTCTTCAAATGATGCTGTGAAACATTATTTTAATAGTAGTTGTTATCTCTTAAATTTTTTTAATGTGTTTCATAATGTTAAAATGTGTACGGTACAACAACAGCCTAGCGAGGACTCGACATTTTCTTAACATACACCCGAAGTCCTAGACTGTTCATTATCCGGTCAACAGAGGTCTTTATTCAAATTGTACAAACAGAAAGATTTATAATGCTTTTTTTATTAAATCTGTTACATACTATAAAAAACTGCAAAATTATTTAAAACAATTTTTACGGGAGTAAATGTATCGCTTTAAACATATTTAAATTTAGTCCAGTTGTAAAGTTTAATGTGTACTATTTACTACTATTTAAATTAACAGTAAAAACAAATAAAATACTTGAATTTTTATTCCAACATTAATTAGGAATTTTTAAATTCAAAAAACTTAAGCCAAGATTCCCAATTTATTGAAACATGCTAATAGGCTAATATTAATTATAATATCTATTTTTTAATATTAAAAATTATATTGTATTATAATAAAAATATTTTACAGTATATTTCTATCACGGATACGACACCGTTAAATAAAATATGAAAACAATTTAAAAATCGTTATTATATAACTTTTATTAGGCTTAAAAATGTAAACATTTAAAGTGATCGAATACTTATGTATATTTTAAAATATTTGTATATTCAAAAGCATTTTATATAATTACATACAATCCAAACTCCAAATCCTGTTAGTTTCGCAAAGAAAAATATAGGTTAATCCATTTAATAAAGTACCTTTCACATTACATGTGTTGTAAAACAGTCTTGTTTTAAAAACAAATTCTAGTTTTACTACCAAATTTTATTAATTCAAAAATAATTCATTAACATTACAATTATATAAAGATTTCATGAACACAAAAAATATTTTACAAATTTATTAGAAAAAGACCTCAGTAGTCGATATCAAACATTTCATTAGACCTCGCTTTGCTTTTATATAAATAGTGCAGCTGAGACCTCAGTAGTAGGTTCTAAAACGACAAGTAGGTCTAAAACTGCTCGCTTGCGTGCAGAAAAATCAACTTTTTAAAATTCATTTCCGAAATAAAAAAATTATACCATTCGATTCAGAATTTAAAATAAAATACATCGCCATAATTTATTTTCGAAATATTTGAATTGTTTAGACTTATTGACTTGAGCCGAATTTATAACTATTCAGGTTAAAATAAAAAAAAGCGTAATAGAAAAAATGCAGTAAAACGCCAAGTAAAAGTAATAGTTGATAATTGTTGTATATGGGATTGCTTAGCAACGGCCATTATTTCGGCTTAAAAATTTTTACGTAAAGGTTCTTATTTGTATCAGCTAACAAAATTCATGCCTAGGTCTTGCATTAACTAAAAATGACATCTAAATGTACAGTAAATAAATACAATCAGAACAGTTTAACAGTACACAGTGAATTTTAACAGTATGGTGATCAGTGATGTTAAACAGTACACAGTTAATTTTAACAGTAAGGTGGTCAGTGATGTTTAGCAGTACATAGTGAATTTTAACAGTATGGTGCTCAGTGATGTTTAACAGTATACAGTGAATTTTAACAGTAGGGTGGACAGTGATGTTTAGCAGTACATAGTGAATTTTAACAGTAAGGTGGTCAGTGATGTTTAGCAGTACATAGTGAATTTTAACAGTAAGGTGGGCAGTGATGTTTAGCAGTACATAGTGAATTTTAACAGTAAGGTGGTCAGTGATGTTTAGCAGTAAATAGTGAATTTTAACAGTAAGGTGGACAGTGATGTTTAGCAGTACATAGTGAATTTTAACAGTAAGGTGGTCAGTGATGTTTATCAGTACACAGTGAATTTTAACAGTATACCTTACATTTTACACCAGCAAAATTTGAAGATAAATAAACTGATTTTCCAACTCCAATAAAACATGAGACGCAAGACCTAGGTACGTTCCTAACAATATAACATGAAATCATAACTGTCCTCTTTACAGCAAAAATTGTGAGTGCATTTAAAATTGGAAGTAGCCTCGGAAACTTCTTACTCTGCTGCTCATTACAGATCACTCTTCTGGATTAAAGTGCGATTTTATTAATATATAAATTCCAGTTTACCAAAGCAAGCCAGCTTAATATTGTACGATTGAAGAACGAAATTTAAAAAATTACGTATACATTTACAAAATGAATCAGGAAGTGATTATGATTGGCAAAATTTCGAGATTTATAATGCGACTTATTCTCCTATCCAGTACTGCAAAAATTTTAAGTGTATTTAAAATTGGAAGTAGCCTCTGAAAATTCTTAATCTGCTACTCATTACAGATCACCCTTCTGATTTAAACTACGATATTATTAATATATAAATTACAGTTTACCAAAGCAAGCCAGCTAAATATTGTACGATTGAAGAACGAAATTTAAGATGTCACCTATACAACTATAAAGTGAAACTGGAAGTGATTATGATTGGCAAAATTTCAAGATAAATAATGCTACTTATTTTCCTATCCAATACAGCAAAAATTATGAGTGTTTTAAAAATTGGAAGTAGCCTCTGAAAATCGAACTCTGCTGCTCATTACAGATCACTCTTCTGATTTAAACTACGATATTATTAATATATAAATTACACTTTACCAAAGCAAGCCAGCTAAATATTGTACGATTGAAGAACGAAATTTAAGAAATTACGTATACATTTACAAAATGAATCTGGAAGTGATTATGATTGGCAAAATTTCGAGATATATATTGCGACTTATTCTCCTATCCAATACTGCAAAAATTGTAAGTGTATTTAAAATTGGAAGTAGCCTCTGAAAATTCTTAATCTGCTACTCATTACAGATCACCCTTCTGATTTAAACTACGATATTATTAATATATAAATTACAGTTTACCAAAGCAAGCCAGCTAAATATTGTACGATTGAAGAACGAAATTTAAGAAATCACGTATACAACTACAAAATGAATCTGGAAGTGATTATGATTAGCAAAATTCATAAATTCTAGTATACCTAAACAATGTAACTAGTTATTTTACATTTGGAGAGTAAAAATTCAAAACATCGTTACTTATATGAATCATAAAATTGTAGTTTACCAAAGCACAATATTTAAATTCAAATTCATCCAATTGAAAAATGTATTACTTTATAACTTATTAAAAATTTTCAATGAAAATGTGTTAATTTTAATTTTAATATAAATGGTATAAATAACAGCCATTTTGAAGAATACTTAGGACAAAAACTCCGTTAAAACCCTGTGTAGCGGTAGTCGGTACCTCTTCATTCTGGCGGAAAGCAATGCTACGTATGAGTGAACCTAACCTGACAACGCACCATTTTCCCCCCTTTCCTAAAGGAACATTGCCCTGTTCGTAGTACTGCCTTATTTCATCGGTCCTTGATTATCCCTCTTCCTACAAGGAAGTGTATTAGATATCTGAAGAAGATCTGCTCTCTACAGGGTCCATACAGAAGGGTGGGTGAGATTATGTACTTATTTTTTTATAACGGATCTGTTACAGCTGTTGCCACTTCTCCGCTTCAAATTCCAATTTCTTTTGGCATAGATTATGCCTCTTTTAGGTTTCTTCCGGTCATTGCTTCGTCGATGCCATCACTCCAACTTCTTCGTGGCCGTCGTCTGTTTCTTTTCTCAGGTTGAATCTACTCTATTACCTTTGGAGCCCACCTTCTGCCGTCGTCTTTACGTGTCCAAACCATTTTAGTTGTCTTCTTTCTATCTCCTCCCTTATACTTTTATCCATTTTCATTTCGTTACGTATTTGCCTATTTCTGACCCTTTCAAGTCTCGATTCACGTAGCGTCGTCTTAAGTAGTCCATTTCCATCGTCATGAGTTTGTTATTGTTAGCATTCGTAACATCCCATACCTCTGAACTGTAGTGTTTAAAGTTAGTTTCACTGATCTGCCTTTGTTTAGTCGTCCCCTGATTTCATCCTCACTATCGCAATTCTTATTAAAAATAGCCCTTAGATATTTGGAGGTTGGTACCCTCTTGATTACAGTGTTTTCTAAGCTACAGTCCCAAATCTCGTCTTTGCCTACTATTAGATAATCAAATTTTAGAATGTTCGTTGTTGAGCCTGCTGCCTCATATTCCTCCGGTAGTTTTCTTATCATATGACTAATATCGTGTTTCATATGGTTATTTAAAATGTAATATGTAAATGGAATTTTCCATCAAATCGTAAGTAATACACAAATGTTCTATTAACACTTTTTCCTTCGGAGAATGTATTAGTGGATAAGCCACTCAGGGCATCCATGCCCTCTTTAGATGAAACCACGACTGTTCTAATGACCGGGCCAATTATGTTATATGCCGGCACAATAAGAGCAGAAAACTAATGCTTCCCGTAGTCTTGGCATTATTCCAGCTGAAATAACCTAAACTTGCAATTAACACAAGCACTGTATGTATACAGTCATGCTTCACTACGGCTATACTAAGCCATGGCTAAATGTGTTCTTGACCACTAGTTTATATAGACATATATTTTGAATGTGAATAGACAGCTAATTCCACGTTATTTCAACGGTTTGGTAGTTTTTATTTCTTGTATTATCACCGTTCATTGAATTATTTTGAATGTATCTTTCTTGCATCCAATTTGTACGCATCATTTCTCAGATTTATCCGGAATAAGTTCTCAGAATAAGTTCGTTACGACTTTTTCGGGAAGGTTTGTTTCCAAGATACCACTTTCTTATTACGGTATATTTAACAATACTTTGCGGTATTTTACAAGTACTGATCTACCGGAATATCTTCGTACTACAAGCACTGGCTAGTTCTGAAATAGCTTGCCCCAAAGTTCTCAGTAGCTCTAATTATTTATGTATAGGTCAATCCACATACATAGAGAGCCAGAGATATTATCTCGCTACTTTGTTTCAAATATTATTATTTTTATTATTTATTCGAACATTTTAATTTCTTTGTATCATTCAATCGTTTTTGCTATTATTATATTAGTTAGAGTTTTTCTGTAATACAAGTAATATAAACAAAAATTCCTATTTGATAAGGTCAATTCCTACTTAGATAACCAGCAAAAAATGTTACTTTATATATCTTTTTATAAATAAAGTAACAACCTATAAGTTAAAACAGATTCTTTAATCTTCGTTAGAATAACCAATGTATTCGTACATTAGAATAATCTATATGTTCATTTAAAAATAAATAAATATCAGATTGTTTTATTTTTTTTCTACCACATAACCTATAACATAAAATCAGCTTTCTTATCTAATCATGTTATCACTTATAGTACGCCAAATAGAATGGATTACCTATATCATCAACCTTACCCCTTTTATGAAACGATTTTATCCTATGTAAAACTAAAATTAATTTATTATTAAATATATTTATTGGATTAATTTTTCAAAAAAAATTATCACCATAAATTATCAAATAAAGTATCATAAACTTTGCGTTAAAACAGCTGTTCTACCACATAACCTATAACATAAAATCAGCTGTTTTTTTATATCATATGATATCAGTTATTTCAAGTCTTATATTGCAATCCTTGTCCCAGCTAATATATTAGTAAGCTTTATATATATATACAAGGAGACACATTGTCCATTAGTAACCTTTGAATATACAGGGGAACAGCTAATCTATTAGTAACTTTTGAATATACAAGGGAGACAGACAATTTATTAGTAGGCTTTGAATTTGCAAAGGGACTGCTAATCTATTAGTAACTTTTGAATGTACAAAGGAGGCAGCCAATATGTTAGTAGGGTTTGAATATGCAAAGGGGGCAGGTAATCTATTAGTAACTTTTGTATATACAAGGGAGGTACCCATTATTAGTAGGCTTTAAATATAGAAGGGATCACGTAACCTGTTAGTAGGCTTTGAATACGCAAAGGGGGCAGCTAATCTATTAGTAACTTTTGAATATACAAGGGAGGCAGACAATTTTAGTAGGCTTTGAATATACAAGGGCACAGCTAATCTATTAGTAACCTTTAATATACAAGGTAGGGGGCCATAATTAGTAGGCTTTGAATATAGAAGGCATCACGTAATCTGTTAGTAGGATTTGAATACGCAAAGGGGGGTAGTTAATCTATTAGTAACTTTTGAATATACTAGGGAGGTGGCCGTTATTAGTAGGCTTTAAATATAGAACGTATCACGTTATCTGTTAGTAGGCTTTGAATACGCAAACAGGGCAGCTAATCTATTTGTAACTTTTGAATATACAAGGGAGGTGGCCGTTATTAGTAGGCTTTGAATATAGAACGTATCACGTAACCTGTTAGTAGGCTTTGAATACGCAAAGGGGGCAGCTAATCTATTTGTAACTTTTGAATATACAAGGGAGGTGGCCGTTATTAGTAGGCTTTAAATATAGAACGTATCACGTTATCTGTTAGTAGGCTTTGAATACGCAAAGGGGGCAGCTAATCTATTTGTAACTTTTGAATATACAAGGGAGATGGCCGTTATTAGTAGGCTTTGAATATAGAACATATCACGTAACCTGTTAGTAGGCTTTGAATACGCAAAGGGGGCAGCTAATCTATTTGCAACTTTTGAATATACAAGGGAGGCAGACAATTTATTAGTAGGCTTTGTATATACAAGGGGACAGCTAATCTATTAGTAACTTTTGAATATACAAGGGAGGTAGCCATTATTAGTAGGCTTTGAATATAGAAGGTATCACGTAACCTGTTAGTAGGCTTTGAATACGCAAAGGATTTGAATCTATTAGTAACTTTTGAATATACAAGAAAGGTGGCCATTATTAGTAGGTTTTGAATATAGAAGGTATCGCCTAATCTGTTAGGAGGCTTTGAATACGCAAAGGGGGCAGCTAATCTAATAGTAACTTTTGAATATACAAAGGGAGGTGGCCGTTATTAGTAGGTTTTGAATATATAAGGTATCACTAATCTGTTAAGAGGCTTTGAATACGCAAAGGGGGGCAGGTTATTTATTATAATAATCCACAGTAACTTATAAGTAACATATATCTAAATTTAACAGACTGAATATTTAAAAAATAATAAAACTCGCATTCGACATAAAATTACATTTACAGTGGTAATCATGTATTTTAGTATTGTATTAATATGTTTAACACGGTTATTGATTATTAATAGGTTTCATATAATCAAGCGGATAAATATTTTTGATCATTAATTTTAACAGCCTAAAATAATTCATATAGCATTTTTAATAGTTTTTTACAGTATTTTCTAATTCATCTAATTAATAGCATCAAATAAATTTACTTCCTTCTTTATAAAATAAAAGAAATTTATTCTGTACAAAATAAAAATCATTTTATATAATCGATTAAGTGATATTTGGTTCAACTCTTGACCAAATTTCTAATGAAATTTGAAATTTAGATGCATAATGAGAACTGGTAGTTAAACTTTACGCTATGCGGGAGAAATATTGTTTTATTATGAAGAATATGCAATACATGTATTAATCAAATTAAATACTGCAATACCTCGTACGTCTATGATTTTCAACAATAAAACTTATTTTTGTTGATTTTATAAACTCTGAAATAAGAGCTTAATATTTCAGCATTGAAATATTGAGTATTCAGGATTCAATCGTTATAAAACTTGTACTAGCAAAGTTTACAAGTAGTCTATATAATTTATTTAAGACTATATGAAAGTAAAGAAATACTAAAATACATGTTTAAAATTTGGAGCTCTAAATGAAATATTTGTTTTGTAATCTAGTGAAGTGTCGACCATAGCCATTAAAAAAAAAATCCGCATAGTGAAGGACGTTAAAATTACATAATTGGAATTTAGAATAATAGGTTTAAGTTATAAAGAGAAATAAGGCCTTGAATATATTTGCTTAACTAATTATTGATGTATAAGACAGGGTGGTTTCTTGTACTTGACAAGAGAGAGAGAATCCAGGTAAGGATTATGGTAGGGTTGAAAATCTGTCTCTCCGTTAGCCATAAATATCTTTAGTAGGGGTTGAGAATGTTAACAAGAACAGGTTAGTTGGAAAGAGTTAATTGTGAAAATGTGCCGTCCTGTGCCGTGTCTAACAAGTGAACTAACAATTCGTGTGAATATAAAGTAAATTTTTTAGTGAACAGTGAGTTTCCAAAACCACCTTGATAAAATAACCACCTTGTTCATAAAGTGCTATTATAGGGTTGTAATGAATAATACTAGGACGACTTGTATGAAATCAAAAGAAAATAGGTAACAGTAGCTTATGTTTATAAGAAAAATGATCTTGTAATATGCGGATATATCCCAGGAAATTGTATAGATACATAGAACGGATTGTTATTGTATGAAAAAAGACATTTGTATTTGTAACCGGTAATTGTCATTTCGTCAGGACCCATTGGTATACATGTATAAACCTCCATATTCGGCATTAAAAGTACAAGATATCGCGAGCATTTAGGAATCCTGTTTTCAACATTAACTCTTAATTCCTAGATCAACTGAACAAACTAACCGTGGTCTAATTTTTTAATTAACAACAATCGACAAAATATTGTAATTTATATTAAACAAATATAAAACAAATTTTGCTTGTTAATATGTTTTAAATAAATGCCATTACAATTATATTACCAGAACATAATACATACTAGAGCTAATGGAGTATATAACATAGCTCTGAAAATGATGCTGTGAGACATTATTTTAATATTAGTTGTAACGTCTTAAATTTTTTAAATGTGTTTCATATACCTGAAATTGGTGCGGTACAGTAACGGCCTAGCAAAGAATCGACATTTTCTTAACATACAACCGAGGTCTTAACATACATTATCCGGTCAACAGAGGTTTTATTTAAAATGTACAAACATTAGAACTTATAGATTTGTTTATTAAATCTGTTATATACCATAATAAACTGCAAAATATTTCAAACATTTTTTACTGGATTAAAAATAGCGCTTTAATCATTCTAAAATTTTACATCTAGAGCAAAATCATACATCTAGTTGTAAAATTTAATGTATAGGCCTACTATTTTACAATTTCAAAATACTGGGAATTTAAATTATCAGTAAAAACAAATAGAATACTTGAGTTTATATTCCAATAATAATTACGAATTTTAAAAGTGAAAAAACTTTAGCCAAGATTCATAATTTATTGAAACCCGACTTATAGGCTAATATAATTACAATATCTATTTTTTTTTAAATTTTGTATTGTATTATAATAACACATTTCATAGTATATAGTGGAGCTGAGACCCCAGTAGTAGGTTCTAAAACAGCAAAACCTCGCTAGCGTGCAAAAAAATCAAATTTTTAAAATTCATTTCCGAAATAAAAAACGTATACCATTTGATTCAGAATTTAAAACATAACACATCACCATAATTTATTGTCGAACTAATCAATTTTTTTAGGTATAATTAGGCGAGACCTCATTAGTCGGTTTCGGAAAATTATGGAGTCGTCGGTTAGCCGGATAGTCTTTAACTCCGGCACACCGAGGTTCTCATACAAACCTGTGTGTATGTGTGTGTGTGTGTGTGTGTGTGTGTGTGTGTGTGTGTGTGTGTGTGTGTGTGTGTGTGTGTGTGTGTGTGTGTGTGTGTGTGTGTGTGTGTGTGTGTGTGTGTGTGTGTGTGAGTGTGAGTGGTGTGTATTTATGTGTAAGTGTGTGTGTGTGTGTGTGTGTGTGTGTGTGTGTGTGTGTGAGTGTGAGTGGTGTGTATTTATGTGTAAGTGTGTGTGTGTGTGTGTGTGTGTGTGTGTGTGTGTGTGAGTGGTGTGTATTTATGTGTAAGTGTGTGTGTGTTTCAAAGTAGCAGATTTTGCATCTTATGCAAAATATTTAAAATATTTAAATTTTCAAAATTAATCAGCAGAAAGTTGTATAATTTGCAAAGCCAGCCTGGGTATCTGCGTATGTAAACAAAGAGAGGTACGACGAGCATGATTTGTAAGGAATGTTTTTAGTAAGTCGGAATAATCTTATTTTAGATCCATTCAAAATTAAAATAAAATTAATTTTTATTATTTAAAAAAAATTTAATTATGAATTTGTTAATTATGAATTATGAATAATGAAAAACCCAGCAGAGTTTAAGAATATAAAATATGAACTAAATATTTGTTAAAATATAAAACTAATAGAAACAGAATACTGTAAAAAACAATTATTTATTAACACATTTTTTAACATAATTTTAATTATTAAATGGTTACTAGATTGCCTTAAATTATAAAATTATCAAGTGTGGGACTTTTCTAGTACTATTAAAATATATCTCGAGAACGGAGTGTCGTAAAATTCTAATAAAATCTAAAAATGGGAAAAGGACCATGCCGCTAAAAAATATTAAATTCCTAAACCAAAAGTGACGTTTACAGCAAAAGTGAAAAAATGGCACCGTTTTTTAATGAGATCTAGGAAAGGAAATTTCAAGATGCGAAGTTAATACCCAAAGAAGGAAGGGGAGAAGATCTGTTTTTAAACGTCGGCGATTCGAACTCGAATTTTTTTAAAGTAATATATTTAAAACAGATTTAAAGGCGGCTCTAAAACCACCATTCACTAGCGAATAAAACGAGTTTCCATCTTCAAAGAACACCGGAGGAGTTTTCGATCCAAGACCATGGGAGAAGAGGAGCACTATAGAGATAGTTTTTTAGGACAAGTCAGAATTTTAATAACTATACTAACCATTTAATAAATGTTCCATAGTTATTAAATTCATATTTCAATTTCGTTAAATAATTGATTATTAATCATTTAAAAAATATATAAGCACATTACTTCCTTTTAAACAGAAATATAAGGGGGGGTAATAAAATAAAAATTATTCCTATGTAGAATACTAGTTTTATCTTTCAAGGTTAATATCAAAGTTACCACATTCCTGTTAAAATGAAATATTTAAAGTCATTTGTAATACAACTTAATTAAATTTAGCCCAAGTAACAGAATGAAAAATTCTGAAAGAAAATCAATAATTATAAAGCAAATAATTAAGTTCATATTACTTATTTTATGTGCATATCAAATAGGCTCATAGTAAGCAACGAGTATCAAATTACTGAAGCAGTGAAAATAATTTGAATTTAGTTTTTTAAGATTGTAAAATAGTAATCATTCACACTTAGTTTGGGCGCTCAAATATAAACGAATATAAATTAAAATAAATTCATTGACAAGTAATGTCGCCTAATACTTTTAGAAATAAATTTATAAACACTAAATAAAATTGTATAAATTATTGTAAATTTGTATTTAAATATCTATGTCATTTTATGTGTATCATTTCTGAGCTTTTCAACCATCAAATAGAGTAGAAGCCAACAAATCAAATCATGCCAGAATAAAGATTTATTAAGGAGTACTTTTACAATAGCAAATTAGTACATTTATTTTACAAAAATTGTTAACCAAACAAAAATTGATAAATTTATAATCACATATTTATGATTGAATATTTTGTTTGGTTTCTAAATAAAGTCCAGGGATTTATCCGCTGGCAATTCACGCTCGACACACCATAGGTACAAGGATCTGGTATGTCGGGTGGGATCATATTTTGACCGCGGTTAAATTGGTAAGTCTCAGCCCAACAGTAGCCATCATCAGATTATTTAACTAACGTATAAAACTCATAAATGTGGTTACGTTACGTAGGGAGGTGGAACGCTTGTTCGGGAGCTACTCCTTATTGTGGAGACTATAGGTACGACCGAGGCAGTGTGTGTATGTGCTGACGCACATGTGCAAAACTCAATAATGATTGCAGGTAAAGCAAAACACTTTTATACAAAGAAATTAAACATTTACTACAAAAACATTCACTGAAATATACAAATACCTTATGTGTTGATCTTAAAAAGGGATATTTGCGACAGTCTTATAGTAACTGTCGGGTGCTTTGAGGTAATGTGTCTTTTTAAATTCGATGTTGAAGTTTTGAAAGAAAACTTATTTTTACAAATGTTACAAAACCCCACTTTACTCTGCTTATCATTTTCGTTCTCAGTAAACAATGTCCAAATTTACCTCCGATTTCTTTTGTTCACTTTAGACATTTCACTTTCAGTAACAGACTGTATTTATTAATACTATGTAACATATACTAAAAGTAGTATCTAAAAATAATTGACCTAAATGGAACAAATTATTTATAAATGAATAACATTATCTCTATTAAAAATATTTCATAACACAATCGGGTCGCCGTAAAACGCCACAGTCACAGTAAGTGAGAAAGGGAAACTGAGAATCACAACCACAGGTAAAAACAGGTTCTAATTTCCAGTACATTTCATTCATTCCGTTTGTCAAATCAGTAACTTACAGTAATCCCTTTCCGACTCCAGCCCCACTTGTCTACACTAAGTACAGGGTACGTTACACGAAATTAGTTCCCCTACCTGGGTTTTAATATTGTAACGGTTTGGGTTCCCGCGTTGCGGGTAGAGGCGAATTACCACTCTCTCACACTTTAGCTAGATAAGCACTTTCTAATTTATCTTGATATGTAACAGGTTGAACTGTGATTTTCGAATAACAGTGACTAAATCACAGGTTTGCAAATCACTTGCAATCACTGAAAAGCACTCGGTCGACTTGCACACTCCCATCAAATAGTCATCGTGAGTACCAACAGTCCGGGAACCTTCTAAATGCAAGGCCTAATGTTAGGACTCAGTTGATTTGTATTACGTATAAGGGGTTTGTGCTACTCAGCATTCAATGTATTTAATGTGCAAGTATTTGTCTGTGTTTATTGTCTTCACCATAAATATTTCAGCGTAGTATAAATGTAACAAAGAAGCTAGTCTGCGTGAAGGTTATGTTGTATAATAGTATTTATATTTAATTAGCTAAACCGTAGACGCTTCACGGCTGACAAACTTCAAAGCTTTGCAACGAGATAAAAGAATAGACGGATTTAAAGGAATTTCGTGAAAACCCCGAGCTCTTATTACATTAAAATTATCCTCTTCTAAAAAGCGCTCAACTCCATCCGGAAACGTGGAATGCTTTCTTTGTCTTAGTCCTGGCACTACGCTGCAAAATGTTAATTATGTAAAATATTTCAGAGAAATTACGTTTCTTTAATTAGCCATGTAGAGTGCAAAGTATTTTATTTTATCCATATTAATTGGAACCTGAATACAAAATAATAGTACACACACAGTTTTTACTGTTGTTTTTCTAACTTGGTGTAACCATAAATTATTAGTCTTAATTTATTTCACCTATTCGCCTTTTTTTAGATCGTGCTCTCTTAAAAGATCGTAGCCGAGCTACAAACAAAAAAATAATTTAATCTAAACATATAATTTGTTTTTATTATTAAACAATGAGAGGAGAAAGTAAACGTTGTAGATGGATCATCAGTTCACTGGGTTATATAATTAAAAAACCAGTTACTTCCGACAAAGTACATTTTACTACTGAATCAACATTGAATTACATACAAAAAGTAATTTACAATAAATCTGTAAACAGAAATTATATTTTGAAAATAAATTGTTTTAATATTATTAAAAAAGACAATAGAGTAAATGTTTTAATAGCGACGACGACCGCTAAAGCAACATTTTACATATCCCTTTCCTGATTCTTGTTAGACTGAAGGAAGGTTAGGTATTTGCTTGGTTTCTCCGTTGGGAGTACTTTATTACATTGGTAGTTTCCTACTGCTATATCCAGAAGAAATGGAGTTAAATAGTCAGGTTCTGTATTACGCTCTCGATACTCTTTATATAATGCCTATGACATTTTCATTATAGTTTTTCGTTTAATTACAGTTCTACTTTTTGTATAGTCTTACTACATTTGTGTTTAAACTGGTCTATACTGTCAAGGATTGGTACTTTTATAAATTGAATAAAACTATGCACACTTTCCCAGGTAGAGGGTAGGCACCTCTCTTTACCCCGGTTAAGAGCAGGTAAATCACTTTGCCCACGCGATGCCATAACTTTCCCCTATCCCCAGTACCAGGAGTGCATTATGTCCTATCCTTACTCCTATTACCCTCTACCTTTATTTATTCTGTAACTTATACTACATAGAAGTCACGCAAAGTAGCAGGAAATGAGTTATTTATGTGAGGCCATAACTTTCCCCTATCCCCAGTACCAGGAGTGCATTATGTCCGTTCCTTACTCCTACTTCCATCTACCTTTATTTATTCTGTAGCTTATACTACATAGAAGTCACGCAAAGTAGCAGAAAATGAGTTATTTATGTGAGACCATAACTTTTCCTTATTCCCAGTACCAGGAGTCATTATGTCCGTTCCTTACTCCTATTTCCCTCTACCTTTATTTATTCTGTAACTTATGCTACATAGAAGTCACGCAAAGTAACAGGAAATGAGTTATTCATGTATGGCCATAACTTTCCCTTATTCCCAGTACCAGGAGTGCATTATGTCCGTTCCTTACTCCTATTTCCCTCTACCTTTATTTATTCTGTAACTTATACTACATAGAAGTCACGCAAAGTAGCAGGAAATGAGCTATTTATGTGAGGCCGTAACTTTCCCTTATTCCCAGTACCAGCAGTGAATTATGTCCGTTCCTTACTCCTATTTCCCTCTACCTTTATTTATTCTGTAACTTATACTACATAGAAGTCACGCAAAGTAGCAGAAAATGAGTTATTTATGTGAGGCCATAACTTTCCCTTATTCCCAGTACCAGGAGTGCATTATGTCCGTTCCTTACTCCTATTTCCCTCTACCTTTATTTATTCTGTAACTTATACTACATAGAGGTCACGCAAAGTAGCAGGAAATGAGTTATTTATGTGAGGCCATAACTTTCCCTTTTTCCCAGTACCAGGAGTGCATTATGTCCGTTCCTTACTCCTATTTCCCTCTACCTTTATTTATTCTGTAACTTATACTACATAGAAGTCACGCAAAGTATCAGGAAATGAGTTATTTATGTGAGGCCATAACTTTCCCCTATACCCAGTACCAGGAGTGCATTATGTCCGTTCCTTACTCCTATTTCCCTCTACCTTTATTTATTCTGTAACTTATGCTACATAGAAGTCACGCAAAGTAACAGGAAATGAGTTATTCATGTATGGCCATAACTTTCCCTTATTCCCAGTACCAGGAGTGCATTATGTCCGTTCCTTACTCCTATTTCCCTCTACCTTTATTTATTCTGTAACTTATACTACATAGAAGTCACGCAAAGTAGCAGGAAATGAGCTATTTATGTGAGGCCGTAACTTTCCCTCATTCCCAGTACCAGCAGTGCATTATGTCCGTTCCTTACTCCTATTTCCCTCTATCTTTATTTATTCTGTAACTTATACTACATAGAAGTCACGCAAAGTAGCAGGAAATGAGCTATTTATGTGAGGACGTAACTTTCCCTTATTCCCAGTACCAGCAGTGCATTATGTCCGTTCCTTACTCCTATTTCCCTTTACCTTTATTTATTCTGTAACTTATACTACATAGAAGTCACGCAAAGTAGCAGGAAATGAGCTATTTATGTGAGGCCGTAACTTTCCCTTATTCCCAGTACCAGCAGTGCATTATGTCCGTTCCTTACTCCTATTTCCCTCTACCTTTATTTATTCTGTAACTTATACTACATAGAAGTCACGCAAAGTAGCAGAAAATGAGCTATTTATGTGAGGCCGTAACTTTCCCTTATTCCCAGTACCAGCAGTGCATTATGTCCGTTCCTTACTCCTATTTCCCTCTACCTTTATTTATTCTGTAACTTATACTACATAGAGGTCACGCAAAGTAGCAGGAAATGAGTTATTTATGTGAGGCCATAACTTTCCCTTTTTCCCAGTACCAGGAGTGCATTATGTCCGTTCCTTACTCCTATTTCCCTCTACCTTTATTTATTCTGTAACTTATACTACATAGAGGTCACGCAAAGTAGCAGGAAATGAGCTATTTATGTGAGGCCATAACTTTCCCTTATTCCCAGTACCAGGAGTGCATTATGTCCGTTCCTTACTCCTATTTCCCTCTACCTTTATTTATTCTGTAACTTATACTACATAGAAGTCACGCAAAGTAGCAGGAAATGAGTTATTTATGTGGGGCCATAACTTTCCCTTATTCCCAGTACCAGGAGTGCATTATGTCCGTTCCTTACTCCTATTTCCCTCTACCTTTATTTATTCTGTAACTTATACTACATAGAGGTCACGCAAAGTAGCAGGAAATGAGCTATTTATGTGAGGCCATAACTTTCCCTTATTCCCAGTACCAGGAGTGCATTATGTCCGTTCCTTACTCCTATTTCTCTCTACTTTTATTTATTCTGTAACTTATACTACATAGAGGTCACGCAAAGTAGCAGGAAATGAGTTATTTATGTGAGGCCATAACTTTCCCTTATTCCCAGTACCAGGAGTGCGTTATGTCCGTTCCTTACTCCTATTTCCCTCTACCTTTATTTATTCTGTAACTTATACTACATAGAGGTCAGGCAAAGTAGCAGGAAATGAGCTATTTATGTGAGGCCATAACTTTCCCTTATTCCCAGTACCAGGAGTGCATTATGTCCGTTCCTTACTCCTATTTCTCTCTACTTTTATTTATTCTGTAACTTATACTACATAGAGGTCACGCAAAGTAGCAGGAAATGAGCTATTTATGTGAGGCCATAACTTTCCCTTATTCCCAGTACCAGGAGTGCATTATGTCCGTTCCTTACTCCTATTTCCCTCTACCTTTATTTATTCTGTAACTTATACTACATAGAGGTCACGCAAAGTAGCAGGAAATGAGCTATTTATGTGAGGCCATAACTTTCCCTTATTCCCAGTACCAGGAGTGCATTATGTCCGTTCCTTACTCCTATTTCTCTCTACTTTTATTTATTCTGTAACTTATACTACATAGAGGTCACGCAAAGTAGCAGGAAATGAGCTATTTATGTGAGGCCATAACTTTCCCTTATTCCCAGTACCAGGAGTGCATTATGTCCGTTCCTTACTCCTATTTCCCTCTACCTTTATTTATTCTGTAACTTATACTACATAGAGGTCACGCAAAGTAGCAGGAAATGAGCTATTTATGTGAGGCCATAACTTTCCCTTATTCCCAGTACCAGGAGTGCATTATGTCCGTTCCTTACTCCTATTTCCCTCTACCTTTATTTATTCTGTAACTTATACTACATAGAGGTCACGCAAAGTAGCAGGAAATGAGCTATTTATGTGAGGCCATAACTTTCCCTTATTCCCAGTACCAGGAGTGCATTATGTCCGTTCCTTACTCCTATTTCCCTCTACCTTTATTTATTCTGTAACTTATACTACATAGAGGTCACGCAAAGTAGCAGGAAATGAGCTATTTATGTGAGGCCATAACTTTCCCTTATTCCCAGTACCAGGAGTGCATTATGTCCGTTCCTTACTCCTATTTCCCTCTACCTTTATTTATTCTGTAACTTATACTACATAGAGGTCACGCAAAGTAGCAGGAAATGAGCTATTTATGTGAGGCCATAACTTTCCCTTATTCCCAGTACCAGGAGTGCATTATGTCCGTTCCTTACTCCTATTTCTCTCTACTTTTATTTATTCTGTAACTTATACTACATAGAGGTCACGCAAAGTAGCAGGAAATGAGCTATTTATGTGAGGCCATAACTTTCCCTTATTCCCAGTACCAGGAGTGCATTATGTCCTTTCCTTACACCTTTATTTATTCTGTAATTTATAAATCGGGAAATAGCAAGAAATGAATTTTTTGTAATCTCCAGGTACTTTAGCAATTTTCTTTTATATATCTTTCAAAATATTAGTGCTGCATTAATCAAAAATATTTTAAGAATAAAAGTATATTAAAATGTTTTCATTTTTATTTTTCTCAGATTTTTTTACTAATTGAATATTTATAACACAAAGCTTAATCCCTAAAATACCACATAACGTAGTAAGACTGCATGTATAGTATCATCATACTCATTTACATCTTTTCGAATAAAGTTTGGTGTTTATGTATTCATTATTACTTGCGGCCATTTTAGAGTGATATTTTATTTTAAAATTGGAGTCCGGGATCTAATGGTTCCTTTTATAATAAAGGATCTACTACTGTTTTAAAAATGCCATTTTCCTCCGGTTTTCCCCAGGAAACTCAGCCAGCAAGATGTCATATCCATTTCCCAGTATCAAGGAATCCTGGTGTCATTTCCTTACTCGTCCCTAATGCCTTTCACTCTACAATAACTTTCTTCTTACAAAGAGAGTGACGTATCACATGTATGTGTGACCCCGATAGAGAGTAGGACCTGTACGCAACCTTGCACGGCGAAGCTGTGATCATACATAACCTCATCCAGGACTTCTTGCATCAGTATCCTACTTTTACTTTAGTTTATTAACTTCCTATCCTTCATAGTCGATAAATGTCACACTGACTGTTAGCATTCAAACATCAAATATACACTCTTTTTAATATAAAAACCTTCCAAATCCATTTACGTTAAAATCAACATTTTATACAGAAGTAAAATGATATTACATTTAAACAATTTAACTTTTTGGTTTTACAATTTACTCTTAAAGACTTTTCACTCAAACTCCATTTCTCTGTCGTTTGTCGTCGACTAAATAGGTAATATCCGTTTTTGTATGGGAAATGAAAAGCATGTCTTCATTTCCGGAACGTTGAAGGGGAAAGGACGGAAGTTTTATTGTGGCTGAGGGGAGTTTGTTTAGCCAATTTTTTTAAGACTTTTAAGCTATTTCTCAAGTTCAGGAAACCACTCAACGATTTTTAAAACAGGGCGGCATGAAACTTAAGTATAGATAGAATTAATAACAAAGCAGTCGAAGTAAGAATTGGGTCTATCATTCAAGTATATTTTTCAATCCGAGACGCAAAATTCATTTAGACATGATATTATGGTCATTTAATACAAATTATATGAAATTATTATTCTTGTCAACTCAAAAAGATAAATTTTGTTAAAAAGAAAGAATAAACTCAAAATTTTTATTTTCTTTACAAACTTTTTTTACAAAATGTTTCAAGTTAGTATCATGATCTCCGCATTATAACAGATAGAATATATGACTCCCAACGTAAGATGTAGAGTATCGGGTGGCGAGGAATACCGCTCCGTTGTCAGAACAAGTAGGTAAAGTCTCTGCATTAAAATAGCCTTGCGTTCAGCGAAAAATTGACGCCCATTTATGGCTCGAAAACATAATCAGGTTTCACTTATTGACTTTTATTTGTATGACTTTTAGAATTAATTTTAAATAAACTGTTTTAAATTAAATTAGATACTCTTTGTTACTCAGGCGCCTATTATCCTAGGAGTTTTTAGATTTATTAAAATTTAAATCCTCAAGTTTATTTTAAAAAAATGAAGATATATATTTTTAATTTATATATATAAATTTATATATATATATATATATATATATATATATATATATATATATATATATATATATATATAGGGAGAGAGAGAGAGAGACAGACAGACAGACAGAAAGACAGACCGAGAGAGAGGGTACAACTACTGTTCTGTATAACTATATTAAAAGAATTTAACCCATCAACTAAGATACTTTCAAAATTATTTGAAAAAATAGATTATGCTTTAAAAGAAAAGATAAAATTGAATTTCAGTTTGTAACCTAAATCAAAGCGAAATAAAATCTAGAATAGAATTAGTACCTTCACCCAAAAGACAATCGGATTTAGAAAAAAATGACTTTATTGCCTTTTTTTGCATCGAAATATTCAGTTGACGAAAAAGAATGAAAATAATATTTAATTAGTGCCGGGGACACAAAAGGATATCAATTATCAGTGGCTCAGTTGTAATACAAAGTTTCCCAATCAAATCATTTTGATGAAGTTTTTTCAAACAACGCAAAAACAGATATTATATAAAGTCGTGCAAATAAAAACTATATAAAACAGATGCCATCAAAGTTTTTTTTTATGTACAGTAAGGCAGAAAATAAATAAAATCCTCTGAGATGAAAAAGTATGTTTTGCATCAGAAAATGAGGTAAGGTTTTATACGAATACATTATTTTGGAAAATGCAATTTACGTTTATAAGAATTGTATAACGAAAAGAGGATATGAAGCTCTCCAAGTCCAAAAATATTAAGATATTTTCTACTAGAACTAGTATACACACAAACACAAACGCACACACACACACACACACACACACACACACTCACATACACAAACACACACACACACAAACGCGCGCTCGCGCGCGCGCGCACACACACACACACCGCATTTGTTCTGATTAAATACAGTGTTATAATTATTTACCTTCAGTTAAATTTTAATTAACATTGAATAAATATTCACATCTCGTTAATTTAATGGTAATATATTTGCCATAAGTAAAACATATTGCATGAGTTTTGTACTACTTAATTATGTATAGTCAGTGTTACAATTTTTTGTCACCAGATAAAGATACATTCAGAATTATTCGCCTTCAGTCCTTCGATCTTCATCAGTGCCTTCTGCTTGGAGATGTTGGATCAAGCGGCGTTAATTCGTCACAGTTCAGTTTGTATACACCTGGTGCTTGTAGTTTATCTTTGTTTTTGGTGTTGTGTTGTATTTTATGTTGTAACTTGTTATTACTTTTGTATGCCATTTTGTATCCTATTTTTTATGTATCCTATTTATGTAACAAATTCTACATTGGACAAACAGGTCGCAGCTTTAAACAAAGAATCGAGGAACACAAACAGAACACCAACATTTTACAATCACATAAAAGAAACAGGACACAAATACAGACATTTACTATAACCTAGAAATCCTACACATCAACAAAAAGGGACCAAATTTCAACACACTAGAACAATATGAAATTTACAGACACACAAAAACACAAAGTACAAACATATTAAACGAACAAAAACAATACAAATCACACATACTATTTGATACTATCGAAAACCTAATTTTAAAACCGTCACCGCTTGACCCAACATCTCCAAGCAGAAGACACTGATGAAGATCGGCACATAGCGATCGAAAACGTTCTGTCTCAGTAAGTTTTAATAAATTTACTAAATTTAAAATTTAGTCATAAACTAGTGTTTAAGTGATTAATTAAATTTTAAATTGAGTACAAAGTTTTGTTACACTTTTTAACCGTTACAATGTTCAGATACCGTTAGTATGGAATCCGTGTTGTATTCCATAGCTCATTGCTTATATAACGTAATGAAGCAAATACTATACTCCTACTGAAAACCGCGGTCTGGGAGTTAGATTAGCCGTTCTGTATGTCACTTAGTTCCACCAAGTACTTTCACAGGATGAGATGTAACTCAGTTATTGTCATTTAATCAGTGGTTTGAATGGGGGGGCAGTACCGTTGTTTCTTAATTCCATGTGAAGTAATGCTTTTTATATTTTCAAACAATACACACGTGTACCTATTTATTATATCAAGATACATGTCAGCCTACACGAGCCTTCATACTTTGTTATATAAAATGGCAAAGGGCTTTATTAGTACAAAACATCCAAAACAGGATTTAAAAGGATTGTGATCTTAACATTCTGTATACAAATGTGCATCTTGTAACGTTATTTTCCTCATATTGACCTTTCTATATCTTTCTATTGACTATATATTTAGCATAACTACGTATTATGCCTTACCGTTTGTCAAGTATATTGTACTTGCTGTGAATATATATTGAGATATTTACCGTTTATTTAAAATTCCTCTTCAAAGTATTTTACAAACTCCCTCCGATCAATTCACGGTTGAGTAACAAGAAACATCTGTTTGTGCATTGGAAGGGAAAACTTTGCCTTTTCCTTATATTTTATTCTACAGTGAAACAGGAAAAGAAACATTTTATTGGAATTGAAAGCCAATTTGCTTTTCGTAAAAGTAACTGAAATATGTTCCACAAAGCTTCTATTTAGTTTCAAATGTTGAATTTGTACTTATTTCGTTTACAACATTAAACGTTAACGAAATGATTATTGACTGGAATTTCTATCTAAATAGAGAACTTCTACTAATTATACTTTTTTAAAACATTTACTATCAATTCTATATCTATAATTTATGAAAACAGGAAGTTAAGGAGGAATAAAAAGAGTGTGTGTGTGTGACTTTTTTTTATTGACTGAAATTTATATCCATAAAAAACTTCTATTTATTATAATGTTTATATATATATATATATATATCCACACATCAAAACAACAACATAACCTAAAAAATAGCCTAGAACCAATCCACACCTCTAACAACAATAAATTCATAAACTTAACTAAAACAAAATTTACTGAAAAAGAAAAAATTATAATAACAAATTCCTTCAAATATAACCTACCTAATTTCAACAAAAAACAAATAATAAAAAACCTAATAGTTGACACAGAATCTAACATCCACAAAATTACCCACCAAAATACTGAACACATAAGAAACAATATTAATAATAAAATTAACCTAATAAAAACGGAAAAAACAAAAAAACGGAACAATATATAAATAAAAAAGAAATTATAAAACTCAGAGAAAAACTAGAAAACAACGACTACTTAATATTAAAATCAGATAAAACAAATACACCAGTAATAATAGAAAATACCAAATACATCGATTCAATAACTAACTACATAAAAGAAAATAAATACGAACAAATCCCAGACCCAACTAACAAATACCTTCTTACAATAAAAAACTTAATAGTCACTCACCGAAATACCCTAAACTATAACAATAAATTAAAATACCACACAAGACTATACCCATTCAAACCATGTGCACCAATATTATCAGGGATACCTAAAATCCACTAACCCAACACACCATTTAGACCACTAATAAATTTCACAACAGCACCATCTTACATAATCGCAAAATTACTAGACAAAATCATAAGATCTAAAATACATATCAACAACACATACAATATAAAAAATGGATATGAATTAATTAATAAAATAAAAACGATAAAAACAAACAGCAACACAAAAATAATAAGTTATGGCATAACTAACATGTACCCTAGTATCCCAATAGAAGAAACTATAGAAATAATAAAAAACAAACTAATACACAATAACGAAAAAAGAAACATAATAGATAGTATCATTACGCTAACCAAACACATATGTAACCAAAATTACTTCCAATTTAACAATAAATATTATAAACAAACAACTGGACTCCCCATGGGTTCACCCATATCATCTGTAATGTCAGAAATATATTTACAACACTTTGAACAAATAATAATTAAACCTATACTAAACACACACAATATTTCACTATGGACAAGATACGTAGACGATATACTCGTAATATACCAACCTACCATTCACAACGAACACATCATAATATTAAACAAACTAAATACATACAACGAAAACATACAATTCACCGTTGAAACAGAAACAAATAGAACAATCAACTATCTCGACATCACTTTAAATATAAATGATAATAAAATAGAAACTACAGTATACAGGAAATCTACTTCCAACAACACCACAATACACTACAAATCTAACCACCCCTGGACACACAAAATTAACACTTACAGTAACATGATAAATAAAGCAATAAAATACACACAGGATAACAAACAAAAATTAAATGAAGAATTAGATAACATCACAAAAATAGCAATAGAAAATGGATACAACAAACACATTATAAAAAATATATACAATAAATTCACAAAAAAACCTAACCTCAACACAACACTACAACCGGAACACAAAAATGATGAAAATAAAAAAATCTACCTAAAATATAAATACACCAATAACAAAATAGAAAAAATAACAAATATATACAACAAAGAATACTACACTCCAACATACAAACCTAACAACAAAATAATAAAATATCTTAATAACACAAACCACAAAACAAATTCAGAAAAACATAACCTATCAGGAATTTACAAAATTACATGCAACAACTGTAACGCTTTTTACATAGGAAAAACAAACAGAACATTTAAAATAAGATTTTAAGAACATTATAGAGCATTCAAAAACAAAAATTCAAAAGTATCAAATGTTGCAGCACACCTAATATCACATAAACATGAAATAACAAATTACGAAAATAACCTAACCATACTTGAAATAAATAATAACCCAATAGAACTAAACTCACTAGAAAAATACCACATTTATAAAAACATACACAACAATTTAGTGAATCTACAAACAACATACACAGAAGACATACTATATAAAAACATCATACACACAGATCAAGAGAAAGTGCGTGTAAAGTCAACAAATACCAATATCACGGACCGAACATCTACACCAGAAAAATATCAGTGATTCGACAAGGTCAAGTGTCCGAAAGGTGCCTCATCACTCAAGGTAAAATTATTGCACTTAATGGTGGATAAAATTACTTACAATAGTAATATATTAACTTCATAAAGTCATTGCAACGGAAAAACAAGGGATAACGTAAAATATCAAGAATATATATATATATATATATATATATATATATATATATATATATATATATAGAGAGAGAGAGAGAGAGAGAGAGAGAGAGAGAGAGAGAGAGAGAGAGGAAGAGAGTGAGTGTGTGTGCGCTTGTGAGTTAGTGTGTGTGTGTATGTGTGTGTGTGTGTGTGTGTGTGTGTGTGTGTGTTTGTTTGTTTGTGTGAGAGAGAGAGAGAGCGTTTGTACATATACAAACACAAAGGAAGAAATAGTTGAGGGGGAAATGCAGGATATAGTTAGAAAGAAATGGAGGATGAGAAAAGAAGCAGTGGGTATAGGGAGAAAATAAGTAGAGAATAAAGGGAAGGGGGGAGAGAGAAGAAAGAATGTAGCATTGTGGGAGGTACAGCGATTTAACAAGAAAGAGAAAAGAAGAAGGGTAGTGAAGACAGAAATATATTAAGCTAGATAGATAATGAGGAAGAGACAAAGAGAAAGAGTGACAAACAACACAAAGACCAAGAAGAAAAGGGATATAAAGGTAAAGATGAAGGTAGTAAGAAATGAAGGGTGAGAAAAGGGGTATTCGTAGGGACAAGGAGATAACGAGGGAGATAAAAGCAGAGAGGATCAGGACAACTGGGAGATATTAGAAACGAGATAGTGAGAGAGGAAGGCTGGGTTAACTTTACTTAGAGCGCAGGCGAGAGTTTATTATAAACCTGATTATTTTTTTAGTATACACGTATATTCGAATTCACTTTGATAGGTTTAATATTTCTAAACAGATGTGGTTATTAATGTTGATTCGTTACATCTGATAATTGTCTTGATATTGTTAGTATAATACATAATTTGTAGCCCAGATGATAAAGAATTGTTCCTTTAGGCAATTATTATGTCTTTATAAAAGTATTTTTGTGAGAGTTATGAATATTACAATACTATACTTACAGCAAGCATTAAATATAAAATTTTTAGGATAAACAAAGTTTTCTGGAAACAATATATAAGTAAGGCATATTCACTTTCACTCTTTCCTTTTATTTCAAAACAACTTTTCCCATTTGAATCTCTTTCAAGTGCAATAATAGAAATGTGTTCAGATGACATTGCCATTTCATTCTCTCACCGAGACCCACTAACGCCTTGGTCCTCCGCCAACACA
>JBAIZL010000001.1:64401270-64478770 GCA_036971475.1 Prosapia bicincta
ATTTACATTGAAATATAAATAAAACTTTCTGTTAAATTGACCGTCCCAGCTTCAGTTTCATATTTGTAGTTTTTGGTCATATATAAGTGGGAGGGGCCGCGACCTCATATCAGTGTTATAAAGGGGGCGCAGAGCCTGAAATATGAGAACTCCAGTTTTAAAGAATGCTAAAAGCGTTTCTCCTCCAAAAGCTAAGATAACTAGTATAAAGAGGTTCATTCAACTATTCTTCCCGAGTCCCACTTGGGCATTAAAAATATTTTTGGAAGTAATACCAAGGAGGGTGGTGAGTTTTCCCTTTGACTTGTGTAAAAACCTTTCCTTATAAGATAATAGTATAAGTTAAAGCTTGAAACCACTATTTCTGTGAAACGTGTATAGAGTGATATCATAGATTACTCAAAAATAAATATTGCTTATAACAAGCGAAAAATAATACAGGTTACCCATAAAATAGATACAACCCCCTCCCCACTCCTCCAGTGTTCGCCAAGAGTCTCTGTTACAAACACAAATATGTAAAAACGTATTTCATCTGTCAAAGCTAACAGCAAATAGACAGTGCGTCTTGGCTTGTTTACACCTACATCAGCTGTAACACGCGACAGTGATGTAATGACTTAATGACTATTTACTTGTTGGCAAGTTCCCAGATGCTCTCGCTGCCACAGGATCAATGTACCTTCATCGCTTCCGCAAAACCGCTACAGTTTCTTCTCCGCGTCTGGCATCCTTTCTCTAACAAACACTTGCGGGATTTTACTGGCGTAATAATCTATGTGCTGTGGATAGTAGCTTAGGTCATAATATAAAAGCAGATTTTTTTTCGCTCTACATCCTGAGACAGAGCTTCCTCCTACATCTAGTTTTCCCTTTGTTCTGTCAGGGTGGACGCATTATTACGAGAGTTCTCTCATTAACATTAAACGTTTTCAGGGAGACTTGATAAATCGACAATCGTTCAACTTCATGATCGCTTATCCGGAACATTTATTTGAAGCGGAATGTGCGTTACTACTGTTATATCCTCGAAAGATATGGAAAATATCTAAAACTTTAAGGTAGACAGCTGAAGATGATTTTTACTAGACTGTTATGTCTCAATTTCTGTGGATTATCTTTGTCTTATATCTTCAGTTCTAAGAGTTTTTTGATCATAATCGCTTATTAAATCTGTAACCGCCTTGCATATAACGAGTCGCATATATCCTCCCGTACCATTCTCATTCTCTCAGATCAGGACTACTCAAACATTCTTGTATGGAGGGCCAACAGTTACGGAAAGATCACTTGTGCCACACACTAGAGTGCACTACAATCAATATTTGTTATTTATCAAAAATAATATTATTATTTTACATTTTTCTTGGCAGAAAACGAAATATGGTTATATCCGCAATTACCACTTACCTTAACCACACAAGGTAAGGAGCTTCTTCGTCAGAGAATGTTTTCCCCGAATCTGACTTCCTTAATAAATAATTATTATTTCCATTAACTTGAAAACAAGAAAATATTGAGTGGGTATCATATGTGGTGTCTGAGTGAACAATATACATACTTTTAGTGTATGTCTGACTAAACATTTCACTAAAATATAATTCGAAATTTGGGATGATATTTTTCTCTTTTTTGTTTTAAACATTTAAACACTGAATACTTAAGAGAGTTACTTTAAAGTCTTGGTCGGGCCAGATGTGGCTCGCTGAGTCTGGTCGACCCTATCTTAGATCAATCAAAAAACATCCCCTCCTTGCGAATAAAACATTCAATTACTTGGATATATTGAAAACTTTACATGCATGAAATTTAAAATGCTGTTAAAAGTAATGAAAAAATGCTAAAAATAATAACTAAAACCTCATGGCATGCTTTTAGAATTTTAAGTGGAAATGAAGCTAATTTAGGTTAACATACATTTAGTTAAGCTATAGCTAGTTGGAGGGGATGCAAAGACTCCATCATAACCGGACAGGGTCGCTATCCTGAAGTAGGCGTGGTACTTATCAGATAATACAAGTACATCGAAAACTATCTAGGAACTACCGTTTTCCTGTGAAATTGAGTGTGTGGAAAGCTCACACTCACTCATTAGAAATTTAGAGCTCAAACATCTATATCAGACTCGTCATCAAAAACGTTTCAAGACTAAGGTCTGCGGTTATATATATTATACGATACATTTTGTCTGATATACAATTGAAAATAATTTTCATAAGCACTAAATCTGAGTTTATACTACACAGGGTAATATTGTGTATTGGATTTAACATAACCATAGTAGGTCTGTTTTTAAATATTAAAAAACACTTATTGTTGTAGAAACTAATTTAATATTACAAAAGCCAATTTTTGTTTTAATATGACCATTGGATCACAATTCTGGTTAGCACAAAAGCGGCATGCATTGGTTAGTTTACCGTCTGACAGCTGATGTTGCTTTGATGTAGAGTGGGAAGGTAATGCACACAGATAAGAAATTAGGCTATATTTAGCCTGTATTCTAGAGAAGGAGGGTGACTAAAATTAATCACATTATTCTTTCCTGTGAATTGAAAATTATCAAAATAAAAATGAAACAGTTTTAGTCAAAATAAACTTAACCATTTACAGAGACCGATAAACTTGAAAAGTATTAGGTCAGTTGATAGTCAAGTGTGCACATGTTACGAAACTATCTGTACACTTTATAAAGCTGCAGACGCAGGGCCGGTTTAAGGGATACGCAAAGTACGCGGCCGCGTAGGGCGCAGGGCAAAAGGGGGCGCCTACGCGTTCTCCAATCTTCACTATAGAAAAGGTGACTAGAGGTTGAGAGTTGATTTATTTACTCCGCCAAATGGTAGGAGTAAGCGAGTAAGGGTATATCGTAAGGTCCCTATTCGCTTATGCATACTCCCACTACTGTGTTTATTGTTATTCTCAAATGGACTCGTTCGTTGGGCGCCCCTCCGTCATCTACTTGGACTCGTCCATCGGGCGCCCCTCCGTTAACCAAACTAAACTCCTGAGTACCATTCGCAAACTAGTGCGTCAGTGAAGAACCTCAACTAAACAAGTCATGTCTAGTAGTAGTGCCGGTAGTAGTAAAAAGCCCTCTGGGTCATTCAACCGCAAAAGAAAATTGCAGCATGCAAAAGAAGACAAAATGCAATCGAAAGCACTACAGAAGTTTTTTTCGGTCACGAAGTTGGACGAGGACGATACTGCTACAAAAACCAATATCGAAAAAGATGAATTGCCAATATTGGAGGCAGTAACTACTCCATCGACAAGCCACCAAACAAATGAAACTGTAAGTTAATTTAATTTACATCACAATAAATTGTGCCTAAGATATAAACTATGCTTAAATTTAAATAAACACGATTTGGGCCTGTAGGCCAATAACAATGGGTAGCCTATTAAATGATAATTTTTCTTTATTTTTATGATAAAGAACTCATGTTATTTGGCTTGTATAAGCTTAGGCCTTTGAATTTTAGAAGCTATTATGTTACGGTTACGCATATTGTAATTAAAATTAGAAAAATATATTTTATGATATTAAGAAACAAAATTAAATACAGAGAATGCAAAGGGCCGTACCGTAGGAAAAGTCTGCACTCAAATTGCACCTTTGGTTAGCGCACTTTCTCTAACAACAATTGATCACAGGAGTTTCTGCAACTGAACGGCTCAGTTTCAATTCTTTAATTTTAATCTTTTGCCATTCAAACTTACATAAATATTTTTCTCGTATTCATATTTTAAAATTAACTTTTACATGTGACAATACAAAAATTTAGAGTTTGATTTGTATTGTAGGATCAAAAGCTGCCTGGAGACACGTCTACTATCGATGGACTGTGGAGAGTGGCCGCTCAAAATCACGGATGAGATACGAAAACTTCTTGTTGAGCGTGGACCTGTGCAAGTTACTAACATCGACTTTCCCATTGATGCTAAAGGTAGAAAATTCTCTTCACTTCATTTCACTAGAAAACTTTGCAATAAGGAACAAGTCCACAGGAATTGGTTGATGTATTCAGTACAAAAAACGCAGTATTTTGCTTTGCCTGCAAAGTCTTTGGTAATGTGAATTCATCTCTTGCAGGAGACCAAGGATATTCTGACTGGCAAAACTTAACAAAGATTTTGACCAGTCATGAGAAATCTTCTACCCACATACAACATTGTCAATCTTGGCGTGAACTGTCCATGCGATTACGTTTGGATAGAACGATTGACAAAGAAAATGAGAGAACCATTCGGGCTGAAACAGAACATTGGAACCAAGTTTTGAAACGTTTACTGTGTGTGGTCCAATTTTTAGGATCTCAGGGGTTGGCTTTTCGAGGGACAAAAGAGTCTCTTTTTGAGCGTAACAATGGTAACTTTTTGAAACTTGTAGAGTATATTTCCAAATTCGATGTTGTCATGGCTGAACATGTAAGAAGAGTTACTTCTGAAGAGACAAACGTTCACTATTTGAGCAAACAAATGCAAAATGAGTTTATCTATCTCTTGTCCACTAAGATCCAAGACCGAATCGTAAGTAACCTAAAAGAAGCAACATATTATGCTATAATACTGGACTGTACACCCGATATTAGCCACACAGAACAAATGACAATGGTGGTGAGATTTGTTACATGTGTAAAAAATAAGGAAGTGTCAATAAAAGAACATTTTTTAGGCTTTCTGCCCATCAAAGATTCATCGGGTGAAGGTCTCACAGAAGTGTTACTCAGTGAGTTATCTACACGGAACATCCCGCTAAAAAACATGAGGGGCCTGGGGTATGATAATGGCTCCAACATGAGAGAAAAGCATGTTGGAGTCCAGAAAAGAGTACTTGATTTGAATTCTAGGGCATTTTTCGTGCCATGTGGAAACCATTCTATGAATCTAGTGGTTAACGATGCTGCTCTCTCTTGCCCTATTGCAGTTGATTGTTTTAGTACGATTCAAGAAATTGTCAACTTTTTTTCTAGTTCAACTCACAGGTGGAGTATTTTGACAAAACACGTATCCACTCTAACAGTGAAACCTCTCAGCAATACTCGGTGGGAGAGTAGGATTGAAGCATTAGTGCCTCTTAGATATCACATTGAGGAAATATACGATGCTTTGTATGAAGCCTCTCAAGACCAAAAGCTGGATGCTTTTAGTAGGAACTCTGCTGTAGGAATACTAAGAAAACTTCAAACTTTCAAGTTTTTGTGTTGCCTGGTAACGTGGTATAATATCCTTTTTAAAATAAACATGGTGAGTAAGACCTTACAAAAAGCCTCATCTACTTTGCTAACTTCAATGGATCTCGTGAAAAGTGTTCAAACATTTTTGGAAAATATGAGATCTGATGAAGGTCTCAATAGCAATATCATAGCTGCTACAGAACTGGCAGACAAAATTGGTGTTTCTGTTGAATTTGAAAAAGAAACCGAAGTTCGTCCCAGGAAAACAAAAAGGCAATTCTCCTATGAGAGTGAGGATGAACCGATTCAGGCTGGACTGGCATCATTCAAAGTGAAATTTTTCTTTGTAGTGCTTGATACAGCTATCAACTCGCTTAAAGAGAGGTTTGAACTCATGGAGAATCACAGCAAGAGTTTTAGTTTTCTGTATGACATTAAGAATCTTCAGACATGGGATAAGAAAACTTTGAAAGATGCCTGCATACAACTTCATAGTGTTTTGAGTAATGGAGAAGATTGTGACATAAACGGAGGTGAACTGTTCGACGAGCTAGACATTTTTGCGCCAATGCTGCTACCCGGAAGTTCTCCAAGTACGGCCTTGTCGTATATAACAAACAATGATTATATGGATACATTCCCTAATGTTTTTGTTTCTCTAAGAATCCTTCTGACGCTCCCCGTCTCAGTGGCAAGTGGTGAAAGAAGTTTTTCTAAGTTGAAACTTATAAAGACTTATCTCAGATCAACCATTTGTCAGGAACGTTTGAGTGGACTGGCAACAATGGCCATTGAGAATGATTTATTAAACCAAATGGACACTGACTTCATTCTCAACGAATTTGCCAAAATGAAAGCAAGGAAAATCTCTTTTTAGTGTGTTTTTAGTGTTACGTGTAAAATTCTTAAGTTTGTATTTATTTTACAAGTAAATAAATTGTCGAATTTCCTTAAAGCTGACTTGTGCTGTATTTATTGATTTGTTCACACTTTTTTCACTTTCAATTTGTATTGGTTTTTAAATTTTTTAATAATACATTCAATAAATAAGGGCAAGCATGTGTTAATTTAACCCTACTATTTAAGTTTCAACCCTTATTCCTTAACACCTTCGCTACCGAGTGTCCCAGAACCTCCAGCTACCTACTACCAGGGCTATCTACAGGTACTGGACAGCGACGCTCGGTAGCGAACGTGTTAACATAGTATACTATACACAGTGATATGTTGTCAGTTAACACCTTCACTACCGAGTGTTCCAGAACCTCCAGCCCAGGGCTGTCTACAGGTACTGGAGTGTGACGTTCGGTAGCGAACGTGTTAAGCATTTAAATTTACTCGTATTTTTTATGTATCCAGAGAGAATCCTTATAACCTTACAGGTTTTTGTGGTGGGGGGGGCGCCGGAATATTGTTCGCTTACGCTAGACAAACGACTAGAACCGGCCCTGTGCAGACGACAGCGTCTCCTTGGAATTTTCAAAGATAGCGTGAATGCTGCAGAAAATTGAAGTAAATAGTAATAAGAAGTCACAGTAAAACAGTGAAAAGCTAAAAAAGGTAGACGAGGTGTGTAGTCCGTACAGTGATAAATTACAGAAAAACATTGAAAGACTTAGAAAGATAACAAAGTGTTATAATTGCCGTAATAAGAAATTAAAGTTGAACAGTGAAAGGCTAAAAAAAATAATCGGACATGTGTAGTTATCGTATTGAGAAATTACAGTGAAAGGCATAGAATGGCCAAGAAGCTAGCATATTTGTATAATCGCCGTAATAAGGAATTAAAACTAAATACTGAAAGGCTAAAAAATTCATCGGAGATGTGTAGTTAGAGTATTAGGAAATTACAGTGAATGGTATTGAAAAACTAAGAAAGGTAGCATATTTTTATAATCGCCGTAATAAGGAATTAAAACTAAACGATGAAAGGGTAGAAGATTTATCGGAGATGTGTAGTTAGCGTATTGGAAAATTACAGTGAAAGGTATTGAAAGACTAAGAAAGGTAGCATAATTGTATAATTGACGTAATAAGGAATTAAAGCTAAAGAGTGAAAGGCTAAAAATTCATTCATCGGAGATGTGTAGTTAACGTATTGAGAAATTACAGTGAAAGGCATTGGAAGGGCAAGAAAGGTAGCAGACATATGTAGTTGGCGTGGTGAGGAATTACATTAAAACAATGAAAGGCTAAGAAAAATATCAGAATTATATAATTGCCGTATAAAGAAATTAAAGTTAAACAGTGAAAGGCTAAAAGATGCATCAGAAGTATGTAGTGGGAGTAGTGAGAAATCACAGTGAAAGGCAATGAAAGGCTAAGAAAGGTAGCAGACATATGTAGTTGGCGTAGTGGGGAATTACATTAAAACAATGCAAGGTTCTTAGCAGGTATATATAATTGCCGTGGAAAGGTAATGATAGAAATTAAAGAAACATAATAAGAAATAACAGTGAAATGTAGTAGAAGTAAATAATTACCGTACTAAGAAATAAAACGAAGTAGTGAAAAGTTCAGAAAAGTGTCATAAGTGTGTAATAATAATAGCAGTTAGTGATAATTCATGGGAAAATCTAGAGAACAGGTTTCCCTTTCTTCGCTGCGAAATAAATCGTCCTATCATAGAATATGGAACGTATTTTACATTATTTCAAGAAAACTAAATTTAAAGTATTTTAAATAGGGATCAAAATTACAAAGAATACAAAAATGAATTTAGGAAAATGAAAAGAGCAATGCAATCAGTTTAATTTCCCAAGTTCTTCAGGGTAATAGTCGGAATTTTAATTTATATACTCACCGAAACTTCAAGATCGGTTTGAAAAAATGTCATATTACGAAGAACTAAGGAAATCGTTTCAATACAATTGTAATGTTTTCTTTTCATTTATATTCTTACAAATTCTCAATACTAGGTTAAAAAACTAGGTGTAAATTGTTTCCCAAATATATTCAAATTAATAAATTAAAATATGTAACGCAATAAAAAATTTCAACTTAATTTCGACGATTCATTTGTTTAAAGAAAACGGCAAATATGTGAATACATGGGTTTTTTAACAATCTGGCATGGTTTCAACAAGATTAACTTCTACATTGTTATTGACCTAATGCCTTGTTCAGAGGTATTCCTTCAAGTCCCAGCCGCTTAGCACTTACATTGCCGTACTATAGCGCCCTTGTCTTGAAGTGACATCAATACTAACTCTGTGTTTTCAAGTGGTTGCCGGGTCTCGATTATCACTTGGGGATGGAGTCTTCATGGTTCCGAGATTGGTAGTTTCGTAGTTCGTTTCTCGTATGAAACCTACATTTTTGTGTTACTATTTTTTATATTTTAAGGAGCATCCATGTTTCTTATTGTTCTGGTGCCTTGAATTAACGCAATTCTTTTTTCCCTGACTCAACCCTAAAGTGGTAAGCCATAACCCAAAACAGGATTAAGGATGTGAAGGGACAAAATTAATTTGTTTTGAATAGATAACTTGGAATTACATCTCAGCCACTTACAGGCTTTGCGTGCATAATTCCGAATTCTTTTCCTTTTAGTTTTAAATGCATGGTTATTATTTACTAGTTTTAAAATTTAAAGGCTTACAAATAATTTATATAAAACATTATTTTACTTTGTAAAATTAAATCAGTACCACCGAATATAATCGCAGTCTCTACTTACATGGAAAAATGAATGAAATTAAAAAAGAAATAGTAATACCCAAAATAATACATAAGGCTGTAAGGTAAAATGTAAAACTCGCAATAAAAACCCAAATGTAAATAATTTTTTTCAAATTAATTGACAAGTAAGTGTAGTAACAGGAAAAATCTAATAGCATTGAAATTTAATTAGCATGAAAATTAATTAAGAGCATGATAATTAAAGTTATATATTGTACTAACAAAATGAAGTCGAATTTAATAAAACTGAAACCGAAAATAAATTAAGTGTAAAGAATTTTCAAAAAGGCAAAGTATATATTTTACAATTAAATGAAGTAGAATGTATTTAAAAGTAAAACAAAAAAAAACCCAAGAGAAACAAATTTCATAATAATTTGTTTTTTTTTTAATTTTGCTAACAAAATTTAGTAGAATGTAACAAATTGAAACTGGAAATAGTAATTAGGGTAACGAGATTTTAATGAAGACAATTACAGTTTTTTCATTTTACTAAAATATAATGTAGAATGTAAAAAAGAGATCTATAAAAAATGAGAGCCAATAAAATATAGACTTATAAACACACGAGCGCTCGCGCTCGTGCTCACACATGCACATACACTCATTGTTGTCACTACAAGATAAGAAGTTAGCATGTGAAGAATTTCGTGTTATTAGGAATCATTAAACCGTTTATAACATCAACTACGTAAATTATGAGGCTTGATACAGAGGTTTTGAAACCAGGATTTCTTCCAGTCGGGAAGCGCCAGAACACATTTTCGCAGTTTAAGAAAATGAAAGTTTAAATTCTGCTTCTAGACCTTCTTTCTTGCAAGCTTTTAACCTGATTTTGTAAATAAATACCGCCCTATACAGGTATTTTGAATTTTGTAGAACACTAAGTACAAAAAAAAATTAATTCGCTCAGTTTATAAACCTATGACTAATTTTAACTTTGTGTAAAATAATATTTAATTTTAAAAAAATTTTGTTGTCTTATAGAAATTACCACTCAGCTTTGCGAGAATGTCAACGCAATCCTCCCCAGCTAGAATACTGTTTGCGCCACTGACACAGATAATTAATAAGTAGCATCTGTGTTCGAGGACGGTATTAGAAAATACATTTGTATATCGGCGACAAGAATTTCGATCTTGGAACTACTTGGCAAGGTATCGATACTTAGAAATACTTTCATTACGCGAGATCTAAATGCGTTTTCAACCATCGGCTACATTTAAACCAATCTTTGATACAAAGACTCTCATCGTATTTGTTGGTTTTTAGCAGGTGAGTCACTCTTCTTATGTGGATAAGATTTGATGCATTTGCAAATAGTATTTGTATGTGATGTTAAACAATAAATATCTCAGATTTTCTAGTTTACTTTGAGATACGGTCATTGTAACAACCATGTTAGGATATTCCTACCTGAATAGATTACCTTAGTTTTCTGGACAAACATTCTTTGTTCAAGGTAAACGCAATATTATAATACTCGTATATTCTATTTGCTTTTATCATGCTGCCAATTGGCAAACATTCTTTGTTCAAAGTAAACGCAATATTATAATACTCGTATATTCTATTTGCCTTTATCATGCTGCCAACTGGCAAACATTCTTTGTTCAAGGTAAACGCAATAATATAATACTCGTATATTCTATTTGCCTTTATCATGCTGCCAATTGTGTTTAGTTCGATCAATACATAACTATTATTGTTACTAAAATACTTAAATAAATCTGTATAGAGCCTAATTAGCTTAAACGGTAAAAATAGAGATGAGAACACTGAAGACACTGTTTAATGTAACACTAAACCTTGATTTATGACTCCAATAGAGAGCAGTCAGTACTAGTTCAGGTATTAGTAGTGTCTCGGTAGTAGAGTCTCAGGTATAGAGACTCTGTACAAGAGATGACATAACAGCACCTCTTATCATCTAACAGTAAATTTCAGCCATAATACCACTCCTATATTCATTAATGGAAGGTTTCTACCATTATATCGCCCCTACATTCTAAATTCTGCCGTATTACCATCTCTATATTTCTAACAGGAAGTTTCTATCACAACATGATCCCTACATTCTTTAATACTAATGCCCTTGATTCTCTAACAAGACAATACTGTCTTAATAACTTCTCTATTTTCTCAATCACAAAGTTTCTAACATGATTCTTGTGTTCTTTGTCAGGAGGTTTTAGCAATATTACCACCCCTACATTCTTTAACACGGAAATTCCACCATGATACCACCTCTACATTGTCTAACAGGATAATTCTGCCATAATACCATTTCCTTATTCCATACCAGGAAGTTTCCAACATGATTCTATAGTTCATAGTTCTACCTACAATATAACTCCCTTGTGTCAACTTTCATATATTTATTTTAAACGGAAAAATTTATAAATCTTTACTAACGATGGTAGTTGATTATCTCTGTGAAAGCTCGTAGCTTCCAGTAGTGTGGAACTATAACCCCTTTCCAGGAAGCAAAGGGGCAGCGCCCAACCTAGTTAGCCCCCAGATTTGAAAAGCAAAATAAAAAACCAGGTGTCATTTGTAGAGCATTGGATTTTTTCGAGAAAGTTATTTTAAAAATTGAAGAATTTTAGGATATTACTTAGGACTAAAATATGTATGTACAAAAAATGTATGTTTACCTTGAATATTTACTTTTTTAACAAAAAGTACGAGTAATTAAAAAAATGTATTAATTTTCTTCAAACAATCAGTACCTTGCCATAGTACTAGCATACTCCTAGCTCCTACCACAGTCTTGCAATAACGTTTTCCGCTCCTACCTTACATTGAAACGAGTAGGAAAATCCTAGCTCCTACCACAGTCATGTAATAAGGTTTAACGCTCCCAGATATTTGAGGATCCCTCAATCTTACATTAAAATATGTATGAAACTCCTAGCTCCTACCTAGGTCATGCAATAAGGTTTTCCGCTCCTACCTTACATTGAAACGAGTAGGAACACCCTAGCTCCTACCTAGGTCATGCAATAATGTATTCTGCTCCCAGATGTTTGAGGATCCCTCAATCTTATATTAATATATGTATGAAACTCCTAGCTCCTACCTAGGTCATGCAATAAGGTTTTCAGCTCCTACCTTACATTGAAACGAGTAGGAACATCCTAGTTCCTACCTAGGTCATGCAATAAAGTTTTCCGCTCCTACCTTACATTGAAACGAGTAGGAAAATCCTAGCTCCTACCACAGTCATGCAATAAGGTCTCCCACTCCCAGATGTTTGGGGATCCCTCAATCTTATATTAAAATATGTATGAAACTCCTAGCTCCTACCTAGGTCATTCAATAATGTCTCCCGCTCCTAGATGTTTGAGGATCCCTCAATCTTACAATAAAACATATATGAAACTCCTAGTTCCTACCACAATCATTCAATAAGGTTTCCCGGTCTCAGGTGTTTGAGGACTCCTTAATCTTACATTGAAACTTATATGAACCACTTAGCTCCTACAACAATCATGCAATAAGGTTTTCCGCTCCTACCTTACATTGAAACGTCTAGGACACATCCTAGCTCCTACGACAATCATGTAATAGCCTATATTCCCTTAGAATTAGCATCAATGGAGCAACAAGCTGCCATTGAAGCATTAAACTTCCCTTGATTTCGGTATGAAGAAATTATTAAATCAAATCTTTACTTACTTTGCCTTATTCTTCCTTGTCCTCCTTCGCCTTGTTGCAACAGCTAGGCACTTTTTCAAGATATGTTACCATGCGCAACAGGACCACAATTCCTCAACTACATTGTAATCTCCTACAACAACTAACCATTAACTTATAAACACATTTAAAAATCCCTCGTTTTTTTGGTTTAAACCATGGTGACAATCTTGAAGGAGTATTGCCAAAACAACCTAATTTCCGGTCACTTTCCGTAACATTTAATATTTTCTTTGTCTGAGCTAGTCAGGTTTTACAACATATTGATTAGTCGTATTGTCAGAACTCCTTTATTTACAAGTATAACTGATAACCATAATATGTATGACAGCGACGATTGTAAAGATTGACGGCGTGCCAGAGATGAACAACGTGTTCTCAATACGTGAGTCGACTCTATTTGTAAACAATAAGGTACCCGAACATAATGTAGACTACAATTGGGAGTGTTGAGAATATGTATATAAACAAATCCCGAAAAGCTAACAATCCGTCCGTTTAGGTTAGGTTTTACGTTCGTGCTTATCAAAAACCACATAGTAAACAAACTCCAAAATAAAGATGGCGGAAAAAATAGCGCTTCTAGTCAGTACTGCCAAACGCGGACAGGTTAGTTAGAAGGCCGTAAAGAATTAAAGGCGAATATTGGCATGATTTATCCAACGCCAAGTTAACGGCTGTACAATAAAATCGTATTGTTTATTGTTACAAGTATTAAAAGTAAGAGGTTGGGACATTTGTTTCTAATGGAGCTCGTGCCAAGTAATTGAAGGCGATTTATTGGCTGTATGGTGTTACCCCACAAATTACATCGTATACATTGTGATATATTTCTGAGAAACGCTAACAAAAATTGTGACAAACGGCTATAACCTGTTTTAAAATATTTTAAAGTACAATCTACCTTAAAAATACTTGGAATTGTTGTTGACAATTTGCCGTGAACTGACTTAAGATTATGAATATAAATAATAATAGGCCTAATAGCATCTTTCTAACAATTCAGTAGGTCTAGACAAAGTTGGGTTGGGAAAGACACAACAGGCCTGTCTTTCTTGGGCCATACTGTACTCATGAAAGGTAATATATTATTTTTCTTCAACTATCCAATATCACATTAGGTTGTAACTCTAGGAACCCATTTTCACAAAAACCTGGGTTAAAAAAAGTGTTTGGTTTTATCGGGAATCGAACCCAGAAAATTTCGATTAGTAGTGAAGTGCTCTACCCATTAAAACAATCAGTCACCAGTAAATATGAATACTTGTAGAAAAATATTAATCGAAAAAATACAAAAAAGAAAAGGTATTTGTAATTTAAATCATTTGGATCCAAAGTTTATCAACCTTTTCACAAAATGTTTTTTCATAAACAAAACCAAAATATACTTTTGCGATTGTTTACTTCTGTTAGACAAATCTAGACTTACAGGTAAAATCACTTTGCTTTCATTTGTCCCACTAGTTTCGTACAACTGGTGAGGTAGTTGTCTTATATTTCCAAATACATCAGAGGATAGCAGATTCCAGCTATAGAAATCACGAGGTAGAACTTTGCCAAATGAATACTTGAACAGATAACTGAGACTTTGACCGGTTGATGAACGGTTGATGAATCAGGCAAAATCGCGTTCTAGAAACTAAGTTTTTTGACATTTTTTTAAACATCTCTTGATATTATGAAATCACTAGGGAACAATAAAAACATGAGTGTTCTACTGCAAAACTCTTAATTTGGTTTTCAATACATTAGGCCTAACTGTCACCACCATGTCAGACATTGCATTAGTTTACTTATCCTGAAGAGGCTGCAGGGCCGACTCAAGAAGACGTACTTGAAAAGGCACTGCAGAATTGCGGGGCAAGCAACAGTTATATAGTCTCTTGAAATAACCCCACTTCATCGGATTAGCGATCAACAGTTTCTTACTCCTTTAATGGAATGTTTTTACTTGGTTGTCCAGCTCACTTGACCATTCTAAAGTAAGCCTTATTTCTTTTTAATAATTTGGAAAAACACTTAAAAAATTTTCTCTTTTAGCAAGAGTAAACGAAGCTGAGTGATTGGTCAAATATTAGCCAAAGTATAACAACCCATAATAACGGTTAGAGTGTTTAAACATTATAAAGTTGAGTTGATTAAGACGGGCCAAACACATCCCCAGTAAAATATAAAATATGATTTACTACCAACTGGAAACAAACACTTTGACAGCTGTTGATTCCAGCCGACCGTTGTTTTCTCAATACGGCCTTATTAAAGTTCTGTTCTTAGCTCGAATAGCAGCCAAACTAGAGTGCTCACTAACAGTGTAACAATTGTTGATAGCGGTACAGAAGTAGAAACTTTACGATTCTTGATCGTTTACGTGACCTTGAAGATGCAACGACTGGGCTCGAAACCAGATAAAAGCGGCCGCTTTGCGTAATGACGTCTTGCTTTTTGAAAGTGCTCGTTGCATGGAAATAGCAAAGAACACGGGTGAGTGCTACAATAGGAGATAAAAGAGGTAATCATACAAGTGAGCTGTGTTGTAAATTTCATTTAGTTGCATCATAAATGTAAAGCATTTATTTATTGCAAATTTCTGTGTCTCAACATCTGTTCAACATTAATCCTGTTTGAATCCTAACTGGTTTTATGGTGCATTAAATATGCATAAGAATTCGCTTGTATATTTTGGTTTTAAATTTGCATTTTACAATGTGTATTTCCACATTTAAAAACAAATACAATAAAATATAAAATAAAACGTCATACAATATTAAATACAAATATAAGACAAATATATTATAATAATTTATCTACACATATGAAGGGACAATGTAGGTAGGGACCCAACGAGGTAGGGTATACATAGATAAGGACAACAAACGAATTGATGAAAAGAATAAACCAAAAAATTAACGAAACAAAAATAAAGTATAAGAATTTGCCAAGTGAAGATGTTAATATTACTAATAAAAAAAGCATGTGTGCGTCTGTGAGAGAGAGAGAGTCTGATTGTGTGTGTGTGTGTGTGTGTGTGTGTGTATGTGTGTATTTAAACTATATATATTTATATATGTATGTATGTATTTAAACCATATATATTTATACATTTATTTTAAAAATACTAACTAGAATATACAAGTATATCACAGTGTAAAAACCGAATGCTGTTTTATAAAACAGTATTTGATTTTGTACTAATCAACTATTATACTGTATACCTACTTTATTTTTATTGTTTTAAAACCAAATCTGTTCTGAAGGAATATTTTGAAGGTGTATTTATATGTATAGATAATGCCCAATTCCTGAAGAATTACTAAAGCAACTAGTGAATTTAAAATAAAGAGGTTATGTTTCTATTACGACTAATTGTCTTAGTTTTATCCAGTATTTATGTTATTGCCATTGAAAAGTGCATAAGTTTAAATCGTATTTATTAATAATATTCAAGGTGCTGTTAAATAAATTTAATGTTTTATTATTCACTTCAAAAACATTGTCGAATAGTGACTAAGTGCCACCTTAGTAATTTACAAGACGATTCCCGGACTGGGGGGGGGTCCTGAATAGTCTATTAAAAATCCTGAATACGACGAGGTTTAGTTCTTGCAAGTATAAGCAAATAATAGTGGGAAACAACTTTCGGGCTCGTATAATTTCCTTCTTCAATAGTTCAAGGATTCTCTATTTTACTCAGATTCTAGAAGAGTGATAGTGATAAACAAAAACAGTAATAATACTAAATGAATAAATAAATACTTAGTAATATGTATGTATATATAGACACACACACAGACACACACACACACACACACACACAGACACACACACACACACACACACACACACACACACACACACACACACTGCGGCTGGCTGTATTCTGTTGGAATACCTACCGCAAAGGGAAAAAATTTAAAACAAAGAGAGTTTAAAATTTTAACGCTATAAAACAAACCAAGTCATCTCAAGGGGCTTAGGAAATTAAAGAGGATCATTTGCCAGGGGAAAACCGTCAAAATCTACCTAGAAATACAATCGACATTTCAAAAGATACAGCAAGACGAAAGAATTCAAAAAACAAGAATAATAAAAACTCGTAAAAAGCACCAATAAAGAGTTATTCGGCCAGAACGAAAAATAGTTAGAATTCGATACAGTATTGATTTTCTGAAGCAACTTTGAAGAACACAAAGGAATGCGTGCGCAAATTATGACGTAATCGATAGAGATCCTTATTGGTTAAGAAGCATCATAGGAACAGAAACTGGAGATGGAAGGCCTACAGTTGGGGGAAGAAGTGGCGTCATGATGCGGGGAGCTTAACTAAAACACCTAAAGGGAACGGATCGTGTCGAGGTTAGCTCCGGTGAAAAACAATGAACAATTGTGTTATTACCGTAAATCGATACAAAAAGATGCAAGGCTAAGTAAGTAGTGATTCGCCGGTATGTAGTGACGTGGTGTTTCGAAAAATGGGGCCCTTTCGGCGAAGATCAAGCCGAAAGAGGTATCCCAAAAATAAGATCGATGTGTGCAAGCGTCTTAGGAAGTTTTTCTGTTTTAAACTTTAATTAAAAATCAACCTTACTCTGAGATGGTAAGGGGAAGTGAACAGTGTTGAATTAGGGAAAATTTTTAACGAAAATAAGATTCAAAATTACCTATGTAAATGTCAAAATTAACTGTGTGAGAAATTTAAAAAATCGGAGTGTTAGAAAATGCCCAGCTAGGAACAATGTTGCAAAAGGGTTTAAAGTCAAATTTTGATCAGCAGGGAAGCCAAGCAGAGCTGATGGCGTTTCACAAAGGGAAGGTGGAATTCAAATATGGCGGCCAACTCACTTAAAAGCTGGACAGGCAGCAAGCGTCGGTTCGAGTTCGGAACAAGCAGGACCTCCCCACCCAGCTGGATAACAAAGATCGTGGCACCAGCGGAGAGAGAGGGAAAGGATTGAAACCAGGCCTTATGGAAAAGTTGAGGTTTGATCTGCACAGTTTACTCTTTGCAAATTAGAAATTTTATTTTGAAAAATTTTTTTAAAGGGAAAGTGTAAAACAGTTTAAATTAATCTTAAAATCATAAATAACAAACTTTGAAATTCAGTAATAAGTACTGGTGGCTTTGTTTAAGAGAGGGGTAAGAATTACAAGATGGCGTTGCCTCAAAAGTATAAATTAGGTTGTATTTTATTAAAATAAGGGGAATAAAATTTAAGTTTAGAAATGTTATAAAGAGTTAAGGGTTCATTGTAAACAACGCAAATATAGGTGTTTAAATTATTTAAAGGGTCGAAATTTATAGGGGGATAAGGAAATTAAGTAAGATATATGTTGTTTAAAATTAAATATGATATCACGAATGTAAGCATGCAAGATGGCTGACAAAGATAGATTGTTTACTACAGCTGATTCGAAGGCCATGCATTGTTTTCAAAAAGTCTAACAGTGGGGAGTTATTTTATATAAGTAAATTGAATTAAATTGTTGTTTTATGTAGAAGAAGTTATTTTGTAATTAAAAATTGAAACCAATTAACATAAATTGTTCTTTTTAATAAAAAAGAGTTATATCATTAATTCAAGTTAATTAAATTAAACTGTTGGTTTTATTTAGAAAGGGGTACAATTATATATAGGTATCCAATAAATTAAATTAAAATAAAATTTTGAGTAAAAATAAAGGGTTATAACTTTGATCCGTATTAAATTAAAATATTTTAAATGTGCAACAAAAGGGTTAAGGGAAACAAGAGATGTTTTGAATGAGGTTTTATATATGGATGAATTTTGTAAATTGTAAAAATATGAATAATACCCAAATATTTAAAACAAGGGATTTAAAAATGTGAGTGGGGCAAGCTAATATTTTAAGTTTATTAAGTTTATTTTGATTATTTCAGGATTTATCTATATATAATAAAATTTCATGTTGTGATAAGGGAAAACTTAAATAGAAAAATAAAATCTTTGCAAGTTTTTTGTAATTTAAGTTATATGATTTCTGTAAATGGGTTAATGACCATTCAATAAATGTTAATTAAATTTTAGTAAGTATAAATTTCCTTCAGAAATTGCGTTGATAAATTTACAGTAAATGTTAATTAATTTCCAGTACGTATGATTTTCTTGCAGAAAGGGTTAATTAAATTTTAGCAAAAGGATTAAATATTTTCTATTAAATGGGTTAAATAAGTTTTAGTAAATGTGTGGATTTCTTTTTGTAATTTTTTAAGGATCTGTCAGAAAGGCTTTTAAATATGTGTCAGTAAACGATTTAATTAAAATATGTATTAAATATTGTAATTTCCATTCAGTAAATGTTTGATTTCACTCAGCAGATGTTTTAACAGTTTTTATTAAATATAATTTGTTATTCAGTAAATAGTTTGGATATCTTTTGGTAGATATATCTATATGTCTATAAATACAATTTCTTTTTCAGTATGTGCTTTGATATTTGTTTTTTATAAATATAATGTAATTTATGAAATTGTTTTAAGGTTGTTCGGTAAAGTAGAATTAATTTCTACCTATAAAAGGAAGTAGAAAATTACTTTGAAAGGTCAATTAAAGTTAATAGAGATATAGGAAAAATTTTAACACATACATGGCTATATAGAATGTTGTCATAAATAAGTTGTTTTGTAGAGATTTTAACTAGTTGAACAAAATGTAAAGGTTAGGGAGCTTTCGGAATGTACTGAAGAGTAAAGCTTTGCCAGACACAAAAGGGTTAAAACGAAAATTAGTAGAATGTAGCAAGTAACTTTTAATTAAAAATCCAAGTAAACATAAACGAATATTGACAATTAAATATTCAAGGTTACATAACCAGGGATTGTGAAATAAAAATAGATCAAGTAGTCAAATTTTTTGAAGATTCACTTAAGGAAAAAGAGATATTTAAATTGAAGGTTACAATCAAATTTCGGGTTGAAAGGGTTTAAGTTTGACAAACAATATTGAGAAATTAATTGAGTAAAGTTTTACGCTTCTTTATATTCCGATAGTTAGTAAACAAATATGTACAATTTTAGTTAAATGTTAAATTTCAAATAAAATAAACAAAGATTATGTTTTCTAAAAATTAGCAAGATACAAAACAAATGTAATTCAAGGTTAAAGAAATGCATACTGTGCTATGCATATTTAAATTAATAGATTTCAAAATTAAAAAATAAATATTTTTTAACTAACTTGCAAAAAAACTGAGTATTCTTTTAAACAAGTTTCTTACACTCTCCTACAATCGATACGGTCATTTCGCCGATTATATGTCTTTAAAAAGAACTCCTTCCCCGGGATGACTCACCCGTAAAATCCTCAGCAAGTTAGGTTTTTTGTTCTTTAAGTCCAGTGACTTGTTCTCTGGCAGATTTTGTCGAGCACTGCACAGCGTTCGTAGCTTTGGCTACGAACGGCTCGTTTCAAAGTTCTTGCTATGCAGCGGGCGCGTGTGCTGGTTATGCGCTAGAGAGTTGGTCAACGAAAGGGTTGACGGCTGGGTAAGTGAGCGTATGTTATGTTGTTGAGGTGGTGGTGAGGTGGTGAGCGGGCCCGTTGCAACACACACACACACACACACATACACAAGCACCCCCGCAACACACACACACACACACAAATATATATAAACAATAAGTAGATCATACATAAGTCATATTACATTCAAACTGAGAATCCGTATATGTACATTTCCGCCTGGTATATATATTTTCCCCTCGTGTATATAAATTTACTGTACATTTCAAAACTGTGAATCTACACGAGTTCCAGAGGGATGATTTGGGGTCAGAAATATCAGAAGTGAAAAAATGGCTGGAAAATTACCACTTGGGGGTTTTCGAAATTACTGAATCCAATGTCGTCACTGAAAGTGAGATGCACTTCTGTGGTTCTACGCGAATACTAAAGGTATAATTGGGGGCGAAAATATCAGGTGCCAAAAAATCGCTGGAAAATAACCACTCGCAGGTTTTCAAAGAAACTGAATTCAATTTGATCATTGAAAATTACCAGGGATATACTGGTGAGGTCAAATGAGGGGAGGTACCTAAATGATGAATCGGGGTGAAAATGTCTGATGCCAAAGAACGTTGGAAAATGGGGGTTTTGAGGAGGCTGAATCCAATGCTGTCATCGGAAGTCAGCGGGTATGGACTTACGTGAGTGCCAAATGGGTGTCAGAAGTCAAGAAATGAACTGAAACCTACCACTCGACGTTTTTAAGGTCGCTGAGTCCAATGTTGTCATCGGGAGACACTGGCGATGGATAGATGTGGCTCTACGCGACTACTTGGAGTAAAAATATCTAAATCTATAAAATAGTTTGAAAATGAACAATTGAAACTTTTTAAGAGTGCCAAAACCAATGTCACTGGGGTTGCACTGGAGTGACTCTACTTATGTACCAAAAGGGTGAATTGGTTTAAAAATGACTAAAGCTAAATCATCGGCTGAAAATGTTCACGGGAGGTGTTTTGAGGGTACTGAGTTCAATACCGTAATCGAAAGTCAACGGATATGCACTTGTTTGGCTCTATGGGGATAGCAAGGAGGTAAATAGAAGTGAAAAATGCCAGAAGCTATGAAATTTTCTAGTAAATGATCATTCGGCGGATTTAGAGATTTCTAAGTCTAATGCAGTCATTAAAGGTCAACGGGGGTGCACAGGTGTGGCTCTACAGGAGTAACAATTTGTTGAATTGTGGTAGAAAATTTAGGAGGTCAAAGAATCGCTAGGAAATGATTGTTTTGGAAAGGTTATTATGTGTCTTCTGCGTTTGCTAATCTGATTGTTTTCGTGCTACGGTATCGTTTAGTCGTCTTAGCAGAAGTGCATCTGTTAGAGTGGTGTCTATTGTTCAATATAGAGTAATGCAGTTTCCGAGGCAGTCGTTTCTTCACGGTGAGTGATTTTCTCTTCTTTTGTACTGACTCGGTCGAACCATCATCTTCATTATCGTCATCATTGTCTTCAGTAGTTTTTTGTACCATTTCAATAATCGTAACATCTGTTATCTCAACTTGTACACGTCGGAGTTTTCATAACCTGGGAGTTTCTTGATAAGAAATGTCGAATATGTTTCTATTTGTGGATGAATAACACAGCCAACAGTTTTATTTTGACTCAGGATTATACAATCTAATTCAGTATACAGTACACAACTCGCTTGACTGTAATTTTTTAGGAAGCTTACAAGGGTGTTTGTAAAAGGATAGCTTTTTTATTATATATATATATATATATATATATATATATATATATATATATATATATATATATATATATATATCAGAACATGAGGATCCATCGGCTGGGTTAGGCTTGTAATATTGCGGGAAGATATAAAGCTAGGATATCATCAGAGCATATTTGATCTTCAACGGGATGCGGTGGTGCTTTGTCTAACAGTAAAATACCCTTCCGTGATAAATTCCTTGCTTTTAAAAACGTTTCAGTTTCGCGCACAAACTCATTAAAAACACTCTTTCAATATCTCTCTATAAAACCCATCATCACTTCAGTTCTTATATGAAACATGGAATGCTGGTGGGAGGTCTTTACGTACCTAATATCCTAGGTCATTCGTAAGTAGCCGTTTTTACGTATATATTGTTTTAGGTCATGCATTAGTAGATGTCATTACGGAGCTATTTCCTTAATTCATTGATTGAGGTCTTTACGTAACTATTGTCTTAGGTCATGGGTCGATAAACGTTGCTACGTAGCTATTGTGATGGCGTATGCATTGGTAGCTGTCTTTACGGAGCTACTGTGATAAGGTATGCATTGGTATCAGTCTTTAAGTGGCTATTGTGATAGGGTATGAATTGGTACCTGTCTTCACGGAGTTATTGTGATAGGGTATGGATTAATATAGGTCTTTTCGTAACTACTGCCTTAGGTCATGCATTGGTAGATGTCTATACGTAGCTATTGCCTTTGGTCATGCATTGATAGAAGTCTTTACGTAATTATATACTTAGGTCATGGATTGGTGACCGTTTTTAAGTAACTATTGTGATAGGGTATGCATTTGTAGCTGTCTTTACGGAGCTATTGAGATGGGGCAAGCGTTGGTAACTGTTTTACGGTGCTATTGTGATAGGTTATGCATTGGTGGCTGTCTTTATATAGCTATTGTGATGAGTTATGCATTGGTAGCTGTCTTTACGGAGCAATTGTGATACGCTAACAATTGGTTGCTGTCTTAACGTAGTTATTGGGATAGGGCATGCTATGATAGCTGTTTTACGTAGATATTGTGATAGGGTATGCATTGGTAGCTGTCTTCACGGAGCTATTGTGATAGGTTATGCATTGATATAGGTCTTTACGTAACTTTTTTCTTAGGTGAAAATAAAAGAATTCTTTAAATTATATTTTTAAATAATAAGAACAATAATAAAGGAAATGAATATATATATATATATATATATATATATATATATATATATATATATATATATATATATATATATATAGTGAGTATTTAAAAATATAAAATAAATTTTGTGTCCATATAAAATATATCCAGGAATCATAGTGAAATTAAGGTAGAGTTGAAATTAGTGGGAATTGGATTTTGTGAAAATAGCCTAAGTAAATGTTAATGCTCTAGATTTATATTTAGGAACACAATTATAAACTCTAAAGAAATCACATGGAAGTTGGTTCATCTACTTTTCCCAGGGTATACTTGTAAACAAAAAAAATATATATCTTGTAATATTATGTTGTTTTGTATTAGTTATTTTATGAATTATTTTGTTTATTAACGAGCAATGTCAAAGGACTTTAAATAATGGTATATATATATATATATATATATATATATATATATATATGTGTGTGTGTGTGTGTGTGTGTGTGTGTATGCATGAACTTCATGCTAAGAAATTAGAGAAAGTAAATTTTGTTCTCCAAAGAATTAGGCAAATATTCAGTCAAACAAAGGAGGGCTAAGGCGAGAAAAGTAAAAATAAATTGAAAAAAAGACAAAATCTATAAGAACGAGGCATAACTAAATGTGTTTTACTAATAATATCTAAAATGTTGTAGATAGGTTTTGAACAAATAGTGTCAAGGATAATAAAAAATAATACAAAAATAAATACATAAATAAGAAATAGTTTAATAAAGGGTAAATAATAAAAAAATAAGGGAAAAGTAATAGAAAATAAATTTAAAAAAAGTAATAAAAAATAATGAAAAAAAATAAAAAAGGGATAAAAAATAGATGAAAAATAAAAAAAAAATAATAAAAAAAATAATAGAAAATAAAGGATTAGCCGGGGAGTTTGGAGGATGATGGGCAACAGTTCTCAGTATCTTGGTTAATATCTGAAAAACAAAATCTTCTTTAGAAAAATAAGATAAATATAAGTTAAAATAATTGCATATAAAAAAATATAACAATGTCGAAGTCCAACATCGATAAATTATAAGTTTTGTGAAAAACCGATTAAGAAAAATAAACAAGAAAGACTAAAAAAAACACAAGAAATAGAGAAAAAAGAAAGAAAAGGAGTTACAAAAACAAGGAAGATGGTTAGGAAATGATGCTAAGGAAAGAAGAAAACTAGAAGAATAGAGAAAAGAAATAACAAAATGTAGTTAGAAAAGCAAGAAAGATAAAAGAAACACAACTAGAATACGATGAAATGAAGAACGATACGTGCTAGTATCTTGCGTGCAAAACTGATGTGTGTTAGTAAGTAAAACCCAATTCGAATGGTAATTTCACTTTACCAATCGCAGTTAGGCTTAGGATTTGAGTGGTCAATATTACGTAGTCTAACACTGATAATTGTTTCTGTGACGGGGAGGCAGAAATAAAATAATGAGAATTTTGTTACTGATGGATAGAAGCGCCATGTACTACCTCAGCAGTTTTTCAATATTAATTCTCAATACAAATACACACTTCAATTTATTTACACTAACACATAGCTAACGGTTATTCCACATATTGCTTAAGGCAGTTTCGTGCTGCCTGCTCGGTATTATTAGTACTTATATCTATACGAAAAGTCTCTGACGTCATTTGCTTTCTGGGCTCTATACATAGCGTATTTTTTGTTTTTATAAATCATGTTTGCTTTTACAGACAAATATATTTTGTTTTTTCTTGTTTTGGTTGTACAATAGAACGTTATACTTGAATGGCTCAACACCACATATATCGTGTTAAAAATATAATCGAAATTTTCACATCTAGTTTTGGATTCTAATATGTGTGTAGCTAATACTACCTGGCTGTGTTGCAAGAGAGGTGAAGGGGGGGGGCATTGTTCAAAGCAAAATTCTGTTGAAGAATGATAGTGACAACTATTGTTGCTTACTCGTAAATGTATTTTTTTTTTCTTTCTGCGTGGATTGGTTATTTTGACAATCAAATTTTCGGTATTGATAAAGAAGGAAGGATTTTGGGTCAGATCAGTTCTCTAATCAAGCTAGGAAACGCATCGGTTAAGGGCTCACAATACCTAGTCCTGCTTTGGAACATTACAGTTTTATCAAATACAGCAAAAAAGACGAGTTAAAAAGAAGGGTGTGAGGAAGTTTAAAGCATGGTACACAATGTCACTAAACAACAATGATCATGAAACAATATCAGAACTAAGGACAACATAAACGAATTTTTATCCGACAAAAAACTAAGAAAACACCAAAGACAGTATATAGTGTTGTGTTATAGTGTATGTTGTCAGTAAGTTACTGTTTACAGTGGTGTTATAATTTACATGCTGGTCATAAAGTATTTATAGACGATAGTACATTTATCTATAGAAGTTTTATAACAGTATATTTATAAAAGAGATATTTATTTTAAGAAATACCTACTATATTTTTGTTTTAATAGCATTAATATTTATTTTATAAAAGTTATATTTTAAAATGTTTTAAATTTCGACCAAGAACTTCAGTATCGGTATAAACTACAAATGCAACATATTGAGACATTATAGCAAAAACTTTATCTTCCGTTCTTTTGCGTTGTGGGCTTCCTTTTTCGATTACCATCAAATAGATCTTTATTCATGTCTAACCTAACTATGAAAACCAATGTATGGCAAATAACTTGAACAATGGGATATAATTAACTCAGCCATTGTAATTTAAAAACTTGATATTGTGGGAAATAAACGGAAAAATTTGCTGCTATATATAAATATATTTATATGAAAATATACTTTATAAAATACAGACCCTTAATAAAATATTGATTAGGGAATATAATGTAAAGTAATATTGTTTATAGAATATTTTTTTATAAAATATTGATCTCGAAAACTACTAATTTAAAAAAATTGAACAAAAATGCCTCCCTTCATGAAGAAAAAGCTGACCTGTTTGTTGTAAGTGAATTGTCAAAATATCTTGAGTCGAGTTGCTAAATGAGATGGACGAGGCGTAAAACCGAAGTTGTTGTCAGCAATTTTCATTAATTACGTATGGTAGTATGTATGGCAAGTTTTCTTTCACTATCTTGCATTTAGTAATGAGAAAACCAATGAGTCCGAAATATTTTTCTGACTAACGCTACGAAGGATTATTGTATACCCGTGTGGAAGCTGAGTGATTCTGGGGTCGGATGAGGATAAAAGTAATGTATGCATATAAGACCTTGGATAGTTTGAGGAGGGGAATAATAGGGGAATTACGTCTCCCAGGAAAAGGCTGTAATGAAAATGATACACGCCTTATAGGAATAGGGACTAAAAGTAACGGATTAAATAAAAAGCACGACAGTTTCAGAAAAGCAACTTCTTCATAAGTCCAAAGTAAACATTATTTAATCATGAATGTTCCCATTATTAATCAGGTAATTAGTCAACCCAAGAGGACTTGCGTTACTTGAAGTGTATTTTGAAAGTGTGCTCGAGTTCTCGCGATGTTGCGTCACGAGCCTAGTCATTAAAATCAGCTTAATTATTTTGTTGAATGATCTAATTATAGCTTATTACTTTACCATGTTTTTATGGCTGAAATTATTTGTATTTATATTATTTTATTGTGGCACAAGATGTATATGAAATTTATTAGGTTGTAAATGTTAAGAAGCTAAATTTTTAACAACTTTAATATATTTTTTACAAAACATGATCAAAATTCTTTATAAAAAAGGTTATTTAGCCTATCGTTAGCCTATTTTTTCTTGTTAGACAAGTGGTGACCCTCTTTGTCTCGTATTGGGACTCATCAGGTGCATACAGTACTTAGCCATAGAATTCTGTGATGGGTGTCTGTCGGACAGTGTTTCAATGATTCATCGCAAAATAGCGTGCTCAGGTGTTTCGATAAATCGCTGACAAAGATTTTTTGAGATTGAAGTCTTTAAGTAGGCCTTATATATATTGTTTAGACCGAACGCCCTAACTGTCTATTACTTATTATTTTTACACAATTGCTATTAGATAATTTCACTTCGGTGCAATATACTCTAACACAATTCAAAATTAGACACGTCTGAAATTCAATCATTTGGTACAATATCACTTTCATACAGTAAACTAAAAATAACAGCATCCTTTTTGGATTTCTCCTTCAACCAAAAAAGTCAAATTTCCAAGATTTTACTACCTATAGGTAAATATACATATATACAAGGGGGAGAGAGAGAGAGAGAGAGAGAGTAAAAATGAGATAGAGATTGATAGATAGACATGACATTTTAAATATAGCAATTTCAAACAGATAAACAATTTATAAATAACATGTCAAATCTAATATACTAATTGGTAACTATTGTTTACAAAATCTGTATTTACTAAAGCATATTGAAATAAACCTTAAATTAGTATTTAAACCTATCTATTTCGGTAGTTTGGTCGAATTCGTCAGGTAGGTCGATTTTTGAAGTTAGGTTAAACTCAAGAGTTAAATCGCACATTTAAGTTGGGTCATTATGCATGTCTATAACAGACAAATTGTATAAGAATTACATAATGAGTATATAAATTTCTTGTAACGTTTCAGTGGCCTTCTTAAAACGCTTGATGTCAGCACAGATATTCCTGGCTACAGGGCTCGGATTGCGCCTGTTGGAATATATTTAGTGTTTCGATCTTCGTTAGAGGTCCATGGGTTGAAGATGCAGACCACGATGTCAACACCTGAGTCTTTGCAGATTTCTTTTATTATACTTCTCCCAATTTTACAGTTCAAACTATCATATCCGCAATTCTTGTTTAGTGATAGAAAGTTACTTGATCCCCGTCCTAAAATGATATTCCCGTAGGTGCACGCTTTCTCGAAGAGTTTGATCTATCGGTCTTTGCTAACAATGGAACTTTTCATCATGTATTAAAGATTGTGCTCATTATTTTATAGTTACATTGGTATTCCGATGCTCTGGTCTTGACCCTCCAGTTTTTCAACTCAGTAAAACGTCTTTCAAAAGACCGTCGTTACTATCCCAGACACTTTCAAGTGTTCACACACAGAGCCGGCTAGGCCATCGTAATCGCAAAAATATCGTTTTAGACTGCTGTCACGACCTTAGTTTCTCTCTTTTAGGACAAATTTATTAATCCCCTTAAGAGTTGCGAATTACTTTAAATGCATGATTATTAGTTTGCCTTTTGAACGTCTCCTTATCATGAAGATGATATCATTTATTCCCTATAGAACCTCATAAGGGGATTCTAATTACTTTACCGGCTTGGGAGTGAAACCATGGCTTTTTCAGAAGTTATATACCCAATAAAGATTTCGTGGTTTGAGTCTTAATCTTTCGCTTTCAACTCATAGCTTTTCATCATTATAAAGCAGTACTCCTCGATATGGAACGAACATGACCACGCTTATCCTGCGAGCAATTTTTCCTCAAGATTGACGACTTAGTCTTACCCTGCATTATCTTCATCCGGTTTAATCCCAAATAGTATATCGTTGTGAAACAAACATTCTCTATAAAAAAGCCTGTATAATCCGGGTTCTTCGGATGCCCCAGCGCTTCGTACATTTTCGAAATTTGTATTGACTCTCAAGACCTTTCCTAGATGTGAATGAATCACTAAATCAGTTTACAAGTTGTCTTAACAATGTTTCCGCTATGATTACAGCCTCTGATTTTTGGAGAAATTTAGACTCCACCTATCTACATGTGTACACCAATCCTTTGACCTTCATATGTTAATAAAGGAAATGGTATGAAAATCGATTGGTAAAATGTATGAAATTGCATCTCAGTAATACGTGTTTCGAAAGACCGTTGTTACTATCCCTGACATCTCTAAGTTTTCACATACCTTACACAGTCATCTAGAACAACGTAATCGCTGTATGTTGTGGGGAAAAAATATAGTTCTAAACAGCTATCACGACCTGTGCGTCTCTCTTAAGTTGCTATCCTATGCATGCCACCTTGACCTTGTAAGGACTTTGTCGAATAAAGTGCATAATTTTTTGTTTCCGTTTTGGGTGTCTAACTTTCTAGTAGATGATATCGTTTGATCTTCTTAAGAACTTCATACTTATGAATTTTAAGGCTTAATAAAGAATCCAAGGCGTTTTCAAGTGTATTAGGGCCAAATGAGATTTTCTTGTTAGTAGTCCCCGTCTTTGGCGTTCAGGTCATAGATTTCCTTTTTATTGCAGGACTTTTTGACATTGGTAAGAAACAGATTATTCATGGTTCGCCTGAGATAACCTCCAATGGTTGTGCCGGGGAGGCTAGACGTCTTTATTGAATTTTCTAAAGTTTTAAATGATTGTAATGAGTGCAATAGTATTTTAAAAGTGAAGTAAATGCACTGTAATATTCTTTTCATGTTTAATATTGTCAACTATCTTGTGTCGAACGGCCGTTTTATAATTGTAAAACCCCTGATCAAGCCTCGAGTGTACACCCATAACAAACCAAATTATTTATGAATTACAAAATGAGTAACAAATATAGGAAATATTTTTTCTATAAATGGGAAGAAGAATAAATATTTTTTCTTACAGGCTCTGAGGGTCTCTTCATTTTCTTCTGGTATTGTCTCAAGTGAAGGTGTAATATAAAAATCTCTCGCTTCCCTCCTCAATTGTAGCCTACGCACTACAACAAAAGGAATTTGAAAAATGAAAAAATGATGTACAGCAAATATGAATATTAAATTTATAAATGAAGTAACTGAATGAATTTACATACAAATATATATATATATATATATATATATATATATATATATATATATATATATATATATATGGGTGTGTGTGTGTGTGTTTGGCTTTCTATAATATTACGTAAAGAATTATACTCTGAGTAAAAGTACAGAAAAAACTTGAATATATGGAAAGATTTAATAAAATATCTCATTTAAAAAAACATCCTAAGTGTTCCTACAATTTACGTGATCAGTGGATATTCACTTATAAATTTAAGGTATATAAATATGGTTAATTCACCAATGCGGTAAGAAATATCTTGTTGCAAATTCTCATCATGAATGGTGCCTTCGGTAACAAACAAACAGGTATTTTATTGAGACATATCGCCTACTCCTTACAATTTTCTAAGACCAATAACTTAGCAACACATTTTACCAATAATACAGAATACTATATGAAAATAATGTCCGAAACATTCTGTTTCAGCCTGTATTTAAAAAAATAATAAAAACACTCCGCCATTATATGTGACTAAAATAGAAACCATGAGAGATATAGTTTACAAAATACACAGTAAGTAATATTATTTTTGTAAAAAGCTTGTATATCTTGTTCAGAACTATTACTTATGTATTTTATTTAACAATTCCAACCTACGAACATTATTAATTTGCAACTTACCTCGTTCTTTCTTGTCCTCCGCTGTGTGATCGTGTTCATCTAAAACAGATAAATAAACTATTGAAAAAATTTAAAATAATTTAGTAATAAACTAGTAAATTACTATTTTTAGTAAAACATAAACCGTAATATAAACGTAATATAAAACGTAAACCATAAACTAGTAAAGTAAACCGTAATTTTTTGTTTAACTTGTCGCTTTCTGTAGTTGGGTCAAACTCTTTAGAAGGGCTATGTCCATAGTTGGGTCAAATTCAAGAGCCAGATCGCATAATTTAGTCTGGTTATTAGCAGTGTCTGGAACAGCTCAATTGTATACAAATTCCATACTAAGTATCTAAATGTATCGCAGCGATTCAATGCCCTTACTTAAAAGACTTCTTCTCACCATAGTCAGTCATGTTTACTGGACTCGCACTGTCCCTATAGAAATACGAGATTAAGTTCAATCCATCAAAACTCCAGACCAGACTTAGGATAGCAAGCTTCTTGATCCCAAACCGAAAATACTAATCTCAGGTTCACAAAACGTTCTTAGGTTTTCCCTTTCGCAGTGTGCCAGGGCATCGTCATGTGTTTTCGCAAACAAATCTTTGTCGATTGCTTTCACGACCGGTATTTCCTCCCTTCCAGGCCGATCCGCTGCTGGGCGTCACACCCTTGCAGCATGATATTATCTCAAATTCTTTATGCAATTGCCTAAACGCCTGGTTTTTCTGAGGATTATTGATATCCTTGCAATGAAAGGGTGGCTAAAAATGCATAACATTTTATTACTATTTTTGTTGTCTCTTTTTCCGGAAGATGATATCTTTAAAACCTCATTCGGGCTATTTCTTTACTTTAAAAAGTTAAAGAGTTTATGGTATTTCCGAATGTTATAAAGCCAAATGAGATTTCCTGGTTTGTAGTACACTGCTTTCTCTTTCAGATCATAGCTTTTCTTTATTATATTGCAGGAATCCTAGATATCGGAATGAATCCGCAGGTTAATTACATAGTCTAATTCAGCAGTATCCAAATCCGATTTGTTTCCAAATAGTAAATAGCTTGGAAGATAATATTCTCTATAAAACAGCACCTATCTCGAGGGCGCCTGTATAGCCCTGTTTTTTTAAATTAGGAGCGCTGCGAAAGTCCTAGAAAATTGTGTTAACTTGGAGTTACATCCTAGTTCTGAATGCAGCAACGAGGAAACAAAAAAACTGCTCATTATTTGATTTAAAACTATGTATCCGTTAGGGTTACAGCTTCTGGTTTCACCAGAGCGTTAGCCTCCAACCACTTACTAATGTAGCCTATAAAAGTCAAAAAAAACCTTGCATTTTAATATGTTGAACGACATGTTATGTGCAGCTACAGTACTCATATCGAATCCTCATAATACAAGGAAGCATCCAGGTTTACTTTCTCTTTGGAGCTTTTCCTCTTCTGGCGGTACCGTTATTTCCCTCATAAATTGTATATCTTCCTTCAGGATCACCTAGTAGAACACAGGACCTTCAATATGTTTGTTGACATCTTATTTAACGTGAAGCTTAGTTTTTATTTTATGTCGCTCTCTATCACATATACTATCACCCATTATAGTAGAGACGGGTATACTTTATCCCCCCAATGAGAGAGCAGTATTTGTTACCCCCACCACGAGCTAAGCCCCGCCCCTAGAGGTTGATTGGTGTCCTGGATCGGGAGGGCCATTTTGTTTTGGTGTGCGCCCCGCCCTGGAGGGCCATTTTGTTCTGGTGACGTAATTGTTTGAAGATGAAAAAATATAAATGCGTATTGGGGAATGGAACCGTGGACGTTCGGTTTGCTGGCGTGTGACGCTAGCGACTGAGCTACGATGTAGTCAGTTGTGTGTTGTGGTTAGATGTTGGTAGAAGTATGTCGTGAGTGTTGGATGTTGGTTTGGTTGTATGAAATAAGAGTAAAACGTGTATTTGTATAAGAATAAATATTTTTATTGTGTTAAGAATATAATTATAAATATGAATAAAATAAAAATCTGACAATATGAAGACTAGAATAAAATATTATGTTAAAAATATGAATATAAATACAGGATTATACATATACGTAAATAAAATAAAATTCTGACAAAATGTAGACTAGAATAAAACTCAATATTACATATTACAAATATAATATAATTAAAATCTAACAAAAATAAAATGATAAAACTAAATATAAATACAAATACGAGTAATATATAACACGCACACCAACAGTCACAAATACGAACACAATATAATATAATTGAAATATAACCATAATAAAATAGTAAAACTAAATATAAATACAAATACGAGTAATATATTTAAAATATCACAATAATAAAATAATAAAAGTAAATACAAATACGAGTAAATCTAACAAAAATAAAATGATAAAACTAAATATAAATCAAATACGAGTAACATATAACACGCACACCAACAGTCACACAAACATAATTTTAGGAAATACGAACACAATATAATATAATTGAAATATAACAATAATAAAATAGTGAAACTAAATATAAATACAAATACGAGTAAAATAATTAAAATATAACAATAATAAAATAATGAGACTAAATACATATACGAGTAATATATATATATATAATACGCACACCAACAGTCACACAAAAATATTTTTAGAAAATATATTACGCACAGTAGGTTAGCGAATATTGGGTTCGCGTGACTTTAAAATTCGGTGTAATATTTGTAGGTGACATCACAGCAACATCACAGTTATGCGATATCGAAGTCGAACCACACCATCAATTACTCCTCATCAGAATTGAACTACAATATAGGTCAATTCTAGTAACGAGTCTTTGATGGTGTGGGTCGATTGCGATAGTGCATAAATATGATGTTGCTGTGGGTGTCAGAGTACAAATATTACACACCCGATTTTAAAGTCACGCAAAACCAGCATTCGCATGTATCCTTGGCTGTGGGTAAAATATTTTCTAAGGAAGACAGCTCCAGCCATCGCTGTCCTCAGTGGTGGCCATTCCATTATAACATGCCACCCCCAAGCAAACACACACACACACACACACAGACGCACACAGTAAGTAGGTTAGCGAATGCAGGGACCGCGTGGTAATATAGGGGAAATAAAATAATTACGATTGGGATCTCAACAACATCAGCAATTACTCACTATCAGAATTGAACTACAATATAGGTCAATTCTAGTAGTGAATCTTTGATGACGTTGCTGTGGGTTCCAAATCGTAATTATTTTTATTTCCGATATTACCACGCAAGACCGGCATTCGCATGTATCCTGAGCTTACCGGGTGCGTAAGCTGCCTTAAGGGCTACGGAAGGCAGCCCCATCCATCGCTGCCTTCTGTGGTGGTCATCCATTACAACATACCACCCCCAAAGAAGTGCGGGAATATACACCTCTTCAAATGAGAAAAACTGTTGGTTTTACGTGAAAATGAATGTAGGAAGTAATACTTTAAAACAAGTGTCACTGCAAGGTTTAAAATACTGCTCACTATTATCATATTCACATGAAAACAATAATCTTACCGCTTTGCGAGAAGTGTTATTCCTCTAGACTCCGCATTTCTTCGTCCGTAACCGTCAATAGGTCTATTACCTCTATCCCGTCCAGGTCCCCGAGCGTGACTGGCGGCTGTTCAGGAGAAGGTGATCTCTCAGATGCCATTTGACTCTGTAAATCGGCTAAGATAGCGTCTATAAAGTCCAGGCTCTGAGGGACCACCTCCGCTGCCCTCGAGGTGGACGGTTGAGGTTGCTGGGATGCTGGTGGCTGGGATGCTGGTGGCTGGGATGCTGGCTGGGATGCTGGAGGCAGGGACGTCGATTTCCAGGCATGCGCTGGTGGTGGTTGTTGTTGCCGCTGGCCGTCGTTGCACGTCCTGAGATGCCTATCCCATGACTGGCTGATGATGATGCGGCCGTCGTTAGTACATGGGAGATAGGAAACCCCTGACGAAATGTTCAACGTTACCAACGGGTATCCCGATGATGTAGCCTCCGCCCTGAGTCTCAGCATCTGGCTACCGACAACACAATATAGTAATATGAATACACGAAATACTATAAAATTGCTGTGAAAAACTAATTCACAGTACAATTTTTAAAATTAAGTCAATCTAATGAATAAATACAACGTTTATGAAAATACAGTACTACTGCCTTATACTATTTTATCAAAAATTGATTGGTTTGATATAAGTTTAAAATATAAAATATCAAACAGTTTGAGCTCTCTTAAAGTTAATAAAATATAATTATTGGTAAAATTTTAAGAAGCAATGTGATTCAAATTCAAAAAGTAAACATATAAAGTAATTTAAAATAAAAGATGACAAAGTAATGTGATTTAAATGAAAATATAACAAAAGTAAACATATGAAGTATTTTCAAAGATGACAAATATAAATAATCGTTGTCACTTACCTAAATAGATCTTCAGCCAAGCCCGGTAAAATAGATTTGACCAGCTCCCGCAGCATGCCGTCAGTATATCTGGTAATATTGAATCCTGGCACCATTATCCTGGATCCTGGTGAGAGATTAACAAAATACGAAAATATAATTATAATAAAATATTAATTGGTAAAATTTAAAAAGCGTTTGAAATGATAAATATTCAAAAAAGTTGACAAATAAAATTTAAAAAAGAAGCATTGTGATTGAAAACAAATGTAAACATATAAAGTATTTTCAAATGAAAGATGACAAATTAAAAAGCAATGTGATTGAAATGAAAAATTAACAACAGTAAAATATTTTCAAATAGAAAGATGATAACTATAAATATTCGTTGTGAATTACCTAAACAAAGTTTCAGCCAATCACTGCAACCTCTTCCTCAGACTCTCGTCGGTCCAGGCAAGCTACTGTGAGAGATCTACAAGTGTGTTGTTGATATATATACTCTTCAACGTTTGGTGGGGTATCAAAGTCTCACAGTTGGCATCCGGTTGTCAAGGTCTGCTGGTTCACGTTCTCACGCCGAGTTCACTAAACACTCACGACCCGCAACGTCCGGTTCTCAAGGCTTACCAGTTCCCAAGCCTATGAAAGATAAATACGTATCGTGGCGGATGTGGGCGTTCTGCACACGCTACATACTTCAAGGCTAAGCGAGCACAATTGACAGGCAAACACATGTCCGCATGGTAGACATACAACTTGTACTTCTTCTGCATAACAAATCTTACATATCGAACGATCATCCTCATTACGTTGTACTAGGTCACCGTCGTCATCGTCATCATCATCATCGTCGTCATTGTCATCATTATCGTCATCATCATCATCATCATCATCATCATCATCATCATCATCATCATCAGTTGCAATATCGATTTCCATTTCTTCTTCTCTTTTAGATTGTAAAATCGATGCAAATTTACATTTATGAAACCATAAAACGTGTTCACCAAACGGGTCATGTGTAGGTTCCCAATCGCTTAGACCTCCCCCACAACTAAAACATATAGTAAGGTCATCTTTTCCGGTGTAGAAAAAACCGGCCAAGCTTAGAGTATATGGATTCACTGTTTCGTTTTCCACACCCTTCCAATTACGAAAAGAGCATAATCTTGTGTTCGCAAGTGAATAACGTCGATAAACTGGGTTCTCAATTGTAAGAGAATCGGTCCAAACCATGTCTGTCTGTGGAATGGCTGAAAATCTTAAATGTCTTGTATTCTTATACACTTGTTCTCTGTGTCTCATACGGGGTTGAAACCGTCATCATTATGCCCACATTACAAGTTTGGAAATAGCCGACGCTATTTACCAGTGACTGCCACAAAATGCAGTCCCCACGGGTAATCGACTGTAGGGTGTTTACCCCAACCTTCGAGGTCGAAAACCCGAATGAAAATGGCTCCAACCAACGCCATTTCCTGTAACTGCCACTCCATGACAAAATGCAGTTCCCAATGCAAACAGCCAAGAAGGTTTAGGAGGACTTGTCCTACGCCAGGGACCTTCAAAGGCAAAGCCTTTTTTTTTTGCTTTAAAAGTTTACAGGGAGTTACCCCGTGGCAGAGACTTTTAAAGCATTTTTCTTTTGGTTTAGGGGGAGTTAACCCGCGCCAGTGACCATTTAGTTTTTTTTTGAAGCTTTAAAGGTTTACAGGGAGTTACCCCGTGGCAGGGACCTTTAAAACATTTTTCTTGAAGGTTTAGGGGGAGTTAACCCGCGCCAGTGACCATCAAATTTGTTTTTTAATTTTTTTTGAAGCTTTAAAGGTTTACAGGGAGTTACCCCGTGGCAGGGACCTTTAAAACATTTTTCTTGAAGGTTTACGAGGAGTTACCCTAACGCCAGTGACCTTCAAGTTGTTTTACACACTAAGACTAAGCGATAAGCAAATCGTAATATCTTGCACTGCGCAGTGCACATTTACAATCTACATAACTGTTGTGTTGCGGTAGTATGCACTTGAAGTAAATACGGCTGTTGTTGTTGTTGCTAGACGAGTATTTCTCAGGCAATTCCATGACATGTGGATGGAACTGTCGCAAATATTGAGCCTTTTCCAAACCCTTTGTGAATATGGTGGAAAACGGTGTTAACATGTTTCGCACTGTGTCTTCGTCAAAAGGTATACTACCTTCGTACCAGCTGATACGGTGATAGCTTGACTGTAACCAACGAGCAGACTTTTGCGATGACTCATTTAAATTGTGAAATTTGTAAGGCGGTTTAAAAATGGCAACACTTTGATAATGTTCGGCAACCACAGCCAGTTCCTTGACAACGTATTTACCTTCGTTGTCGACGAAGGCATGAAACTCAACCACTGCTTGCATGCTTCTTGTACAAAACCACTTCCTCGTACAACTTGTCTGCCTCGGGGAGAGTACTGGACACGATCTCGTCCGTGGCTAGACACTCAATGATGTAAGACCCTAGTTGTGGTTCATTATAAAACAGTTCGCTGATGCGCCGGTTTACGAGCGGTAAGGTATCCATTAATAAATTCCATTCTGGTAGGCCCAAGGTGACCCTGTGTTTTCCTTGAATGAACAAACAGAGGAGGATAGCATAATGGTCGATGAATCGCGTATACGTCGCAGAAAGGATCATGGTGTTGTTACTGTGTGTGAAACAAAATTGTTCAGAGCCACAGGTGCGAAAAGAAAACGTAACGGGGATTTTGATACGCTACCTTATGGGTACTGTAAGGTTCCACGCCTAGAATGATTCCCATCATCCTGAACGGCGTTGTGAAATCAAGTCGTTCCATTTTATTTTTTGTATGACCTATGCTGTGTGGAGATCCTAGGCTGAATGAATGGGCCCTCTGTCACGGTCTAATCGCCTATAAGGTTGTGTGAATGGATAAGTGTTGTAGCAACAAAAGAACATAGCTTCTGTTTTGACAGATTGTGTGTGTTTGTATTGAATAAAATACCTTTTTGCAAAAGGTATAAAATATTTGTTGCACGAGTGTGTGTGTGTGTGTGAAACCTAGGTTGAATGGTCCTCTGTCTCGACTTAATCGTCTATAAGACTGAATGTGTGTGTGGATGGGATTAAAAGTAAAATTGAACGACAAAAACTGATCGCCTGGGAGGATAGACCTTGGAATGCTTCACATTCCCGGGGAAGCTTCCAAAAAACAAGAACGACTTCGGACTGTACCTCTTGGGTGTTGATGGAAACCTAGTCAGTTGGTTTAAAAGTACCAAAAGTAAAATCAAGGTGGTCAGTTTTGAAATGAACGTTAGACGTGCTATTGCTAACGAGCTTCATAAGCCGGCTCGTAGAAATTTTAAAACACGTAGTGTTACTTTGAAAGGTGTAAACGATCTTTATCAAGCTGATTTAGTTGAGATGATTCCCTATGCAAAGGAAAACAAAGGCTATAAGTATATATTGACTATGATTAACTGTTTATCAAAATTTGCGTTTGCGGTGCCGATAAAATCTAAAACCGGTTCCGAAGTAGCTTCAGCATTAAAGCCTATACTAGAGAAACACAGTATGAAGCATTTTCAGACCGATCAGGGTAAAGAATGGTTTAACAAATCTGTTCAAAACTTATTGAAAACCTATAAAATTAATCACTATCACACTTACACCGAGAAAAAAGCTTCCATCGTAGAAAGGTTAAACAGAACTTTGAAAAGTAAAATGTGGTTAGAATTCACGGCTCGCGGTAGTCATAAATGGACTGATATTTTAGATGATATTGTAAAGTCATACAACAAAACCGTACACAGTACTATTGGTATGAAACCGTGTCAGGTGAGAAAAAAACATGAAGCAATGCTGTTGGCTAGAATAAAAGACAAAGTAAATAGTCGTACTATACCTCAATCGCGATCATTCCAGGTAGACGATAGAGTTAGAATATCCAAATACAAAAAAGTTTTTTCGAAAGGATTTTATCCAAACTGGACGCAAGAAGTATTCACCGTGTTTGCTGTTGTACCGTCCTCACCTAAAACCTACATTTTACAAGATTCGAGAGGTGAAATATTAAAAGGTGGGTTTTATGCTGAAGAATTAAGTCGAACAAATGTTGGCGACGTTTATTTGGTGGAAAAGGTTTTGCGCCGGAAAGGAGATAAGCTTCTTGTGAAATGGCAAGGTTTCGATAAAAAGCACAACTCTTGGGTAGATAAAAATAAACTTATACTGTGAAACAATTTACCACATCCGGCCAGCTGCGCCCATCCGGCCATGTGCAAGCGATGACGTGAATGGAAAAGTACTGGTCGCAATTGCTTTGTCCCAACTGACCTTACACGCATCCGGCCACGAGCATGCGATGACGTCAATGGAAAAGTACTAGTTGCAGAGTCAATGTGTCACAATTGCTTTATACTGCAATAGAAAATATGTTTCGAAAATAAATATCAGGTTTTTCACACAATTGATTCATTCTGGTTACGTCTTTCGAGATGCGTGTAGTGGTTGCTCCATATACGATGCAGCTACATAATTTCGACGCTTATGTAGGTGAAAAGGAGAAACGAATTCGACACAGTCCCCTATTGCCCAACACTATTAGAGCAATTGTGTGTGGTCCTTCAAATTGCGGTAAAACAAATGTAATTTTTAATCTTTTGTTCGAGGCAAACGGGCTGAAGTTCGCCAACATATATATTTTTTCAAAATCACTTCACCAACCGAAATATGAGTTTCTGTCTAAGGTGATGGAAGAATCGGGTATCGGTTATTTTCCGTACAGTGATAACGACAACATCATCAATCCACATGAAGCGGAACCGAATTCCATTATGATTTTTGACGATATACAGTGTGAAAAACATGATAATATACGTAATTACTTCAGTATGGGGAGACATAGCTCAATTGATTCTTTTTATCTCGGTCAAACGTACAGTAGGATTCCCAAACATTTAATCCGAGACAATACCAATCTGATTGTTGTATTTAAACAGGACGATATGAATTTAAGACACATTCATTCGGATCACGTAGGCACGGACGTGTCGTTTAACACTTTCAAAAAGCTCTGCGCAACAGCCTGGAAAGAGAAATTCGGTTTTATAGTAATAGATAAAGACAGCGATATAGATCAGGGTCGATACAGAATCGGGTTTGATTCCTTCGTAAAAGATTTATAATGCGTATATACACTTATAATGATATTTCGCCATATGCTAATAGCGACACTACGAAAACACCAAAATCAAATTTATGTTGTTTCTATTATCCCGATAAGAAGAGGTTTTGCGGAAACTACTGTAGTCGTACGAATAGACATGGACATGTATTTAATAGGCGCTGCTGGAGACATAAGCGGTTCGGATCGTACAGCAAGAGCTTACCGCCTATAATTCTGTTAATGATCACATCCGCAAATAGAATTTATAATCGAGACATTTGGATTAGGTTCATGCACGAATGTGATAAAGGAGGTGTACCATTTGAATTGATATTATACAATGAACACATGTTGAAAGGAACTGTTCGCCATCCGCAAAACTTGGTATCCAGATTCCGGCCGTTTCCTGATTTTTTCAATCGGACTTTGACTCTCAGTCACGGAGGCATAGAGTACACGCAAGTATACCTCGATATGTTACAGTACAGCTGTTCATTGCCGTACGCGTCCCGTTGTGTAGTAATCACGGAAAGGACAATTCCCATAGTCGGTCCTATAAAGGCGTACAAGCTTATCAGCGGTGTAAAGTGTTGTGTAGACATTAGCTACAATGTGAAATACGGTCCTAGACCTTCGTCGCTACCTTTACGCAGTAGAGGTAAATTTTACGAGGCTGTAAATAATAAGGCACAAGGTGTGTTTACAACCGAATTTCTAAAGGCCGCCCTGCCGACGGTGCCTAATCAGTGTCATCATTTCGGCTTGTCTTTTGACGGATCAAAATATACTGTTGTCGATAGTAGGCAGCTTCAAATGTGGTGCACATATACGGGGGCAAATACTGATGAGTTTCTGCTTTTGAATAGTTATCTTCTCGAAAACTCTATACCGACGCTAAAACGGTACATGCAAGATATGCCCAGAGATGATAATCTAATAGTAGCCGAAATACCGCAATGGCGCGAAAATATAAAACGTACCTTTGTCTTTAGGAGCGCCGAGAAGGTGGAAAGTATACCATATTTTGACAACAACATGTACAGATACTGCCGAGGTTTATCTTGGAACAATTCGAAATTGATGAAAGCGTCCGCATCGCAGGTTGTGCAGTACCTATTGCGTGAAAAGCGTTACGCTGTGTTTTTTCGATCTTTGGAACTGTCTTAAAAGCTATTTGATAGTCGAATTACTGTTCATTTCGCAATATGACACCAAAGGAGGAGCAGGTTATCTCTGAGATCGCCCGTTTGAGGGAGAACATCAAGAGAAAGTATCTGCAGATAAAGTTCGGCGATGCAGATGCTGAACGGATTTTGACTAAACAATATAGCCCTATCATTAAGGAAATTTCGAAAATTCGTCGTCCACAGCCGAAAATGGAAATTAAAAAAGAAGAAGAAATGGATGTAGACATGGAGGATGATGCTTCACAAACCCATGTTCCGAAATTCATCGATACCGAAGTAATAGCTGAATCAACAGATGAGCCTGGACCTTCAGTTACACCGATGCGCCAAAGTAGTGTTGTTAAAGAGCTACTATCTACACCGGCGGGCCAGGAAGATAGTGTTCGTTATGTCCATACAATGTTCAAACATCGTCTACCGCGGACCTACGTGTTGAGAATGATTAAAGACAATAGGAATACAATTGATAACACATACGGTCCTCGAATAACAGGAGACGGTACTGTTATGATAGGCGATAAGTATATAAGGTTTGACGACGAAAACGGTGACATCATCATCGACGCGGACACTTACAAGGGAACCGAAGGGCTCTATGAATTGATATTTATGCGCAAACCCGATGAAACATTATACACAAAGGCCGACCTGAACACCTATAAACAAATCTGTGAACAAACCAGTGCTCATAGGAAAAGTTATAATCATCTATTAGCCATAAACCGTGCTAGTAAATCCGCCAAGTACAAGGCAATTATATCGAGATTATTTCCACCCACCGGTTTGCATAGCGGTAAAGGTTATGCCTATTGGGACAACCCTAACGAACTCTGTGATAGGTTACGACTCCTTTTGTCGTCTCAAGAGGTAGGTCATACGGGTCATGAGAACGAAATTGCCTCCATTATAGAAGAGCTGAGGGAAGCGGGTTTTATAAAAGGCAGTGGAAATAGAAAAATTAGGACATTAATAAGATGAGCGTCGATAAGTTTGGTCGTTTTTCGGACCAGGTTAACGCTCCGCACCCCCATCATCATCAGCACGGGATAGGTCTGACTCCCGATGGTAATCATTATGACGCGATAGGTAAGTTATTGCGCAATGTTGGTGATCCTATTGAGGACAGCGATGCCGTCAATGCGGGTACGATAGCGAAAAAATGTTTAGGTTTCGACGAGGATAGGAAAAAATACTACACTAAAGGCTTTTCTGTAGGCGGTCTAGGCCAACCCGTTGAGGACGGCGATGCAGTGTCCAAAACGTATCTCGAACAACACTGTTTGACTCGAATAAAGAATAGATATCATACAAAAGGCTTGCCTTTGGGAGGTCTCGGAGAGCCGAAAGAAAAAGATGATGCCGTAACGAGAGCCTACTTGGAATCGTTGGTTCCTATTAAACTAGCCGATTGTTTTTCCTTCGGCGACCAAAGGGTGTGCGGTGTATCGGCGCCTATGAAAGACTCTGACGCTATTAACATGAAGTACGTCAGAGATAATTTCTTATCGAAAAACGCAGAGGGTAAATTTGACGCTCACGGAGTGGCCATATGTAATGTTAAAGCGCCTTTGTATAAAAATGACGCCGCTACAAAATTATACGTGGACGATAGGGTGCCTCGAAAAGACAAAACTGTTTGGAGTTTTCAAAATAAGCGGCTCGCTCAGGTCGAAGAACCTTTGTACCAACAAGATGCGGTCACACTGGGTTTTCTAATGAAAAATACGCTGTTTCTCACCCTACTGCCGATCGGTGAAATGTATAACGCAAACGGAAAATGTATAACTAATGTTCGAGACGGTTTCACCGATGTCGACGCTGTTAACGTTCGCCAGCTTCATGAAATTAAATCTTGGATAAAGAAATAGACTCTGCATTCCGAGGAGACGGGCGACTACTACTGGTTAAACTCTAAGCGCTTATCGGGGATAGCCGATGGTATAGCTGATAACGATGCTATTTCGCAAAGGCAGTTGAATACGGCTATTCAAAGCCTACGAGACACGCTAATGCGAGAGAAGCCTGTCGAAAAATAGATCGACAAGGTCAATACACGAAAATAAATACGGGAACACTTTAAAAATAATATCAGTCGTTGAAATGTTCTTCAAGCTGATGTTACTGTTCGCCTTGTTGAGCTCCTCGCTCGCAACGTCGTCGTCGTCGTCGTCGCCTTCCCCTATCACCGATACGACGGTATTTTGTGGATATACTGAAACTAACGGTAGTAGTAGCAGTATTGTTCAGGCTAAGACCAACCGTAAATGGGGTATCAACGGACTAACTTGGTATATGTATGGTAATAGAAAATATCTCAATATCGCTTCGCACGCTTTCAATCTCTGGAGTAGATATATCCCTTTGACTTTTACTCTCGACTCGACAAGGCCAAATATCGCTATACTATTTGGGGACGCTGAACATATAAAACTGTCGGAAGGAACAATGTGCGGTACTAGATTTGACGGTAGAGGAAGAGTCGTTGCCCACGCTTTTGCGCCTCATGTGCTTCAATCGCAAGTAGAGATACACTTCGATAACGAAGAAGAGTGGGACTTTACAATGTCTACATCCGTTAATGGTCGTGACTCGTTTTACGCTGTTCTGGTTCACGAAATAGGGCACGCTCTAGGACTCTCCCATAATAAGAAACGTGATTCGATAATGTATGCCTATACGACCACCCGAAATATATCCAATATGTATTATTTAGACCTTTCTTCAGATGATATTAATAATATTCAGTATCTATATGGTGCAAAACCAACCACCACTACCCCCTCCACCACCACAAGCACTACCACCACAAGCACTACTACCCCTACTACCATCAGCTCCACCGCTCGTTCTAGCCCTACGACTATCGAAACAGAAATAAACACTATAGATTTATGTTCTGTCCGCGGCTTTGACGCCGTTTTAATAGCGATGAAACATATGTACTTGTTTCACGGGCAGTATGTATGGATATTGAATTTGGATCCGAATAAGAGAGAAGTTGTTCCGAAACCCGAAATCATTTCGGAATGGTTAAACTATTTGCGACCTGGTTTTACTAACGTTACCGCCGTTTATCAATCACCCAGCGGAGATGTGGTGCTCATTGCTCACGGATGGGTTTACGCTATAGAATATCCTAGTCTTTTGAAAAGATATATGTACACGCTGAAAGATTGGATAGGACGGCCGATGAAGACGGTTAACGCTATTTTCAACAGTCATCTGGGTAAAACAATTGTCCTCTACGACAACGCTTATGTGATGAGATATGATGAATGTAGGTACACCGGTTTATATCAAGGACCTATGACCGAAATCTACCACGGTTTACCAAACGATTTGCGCGGCGGTTTCAGATATATGGACGGAAATCTTTATTTCTTCACCGCCGACAACCAGGTTTTTGTGTACAACGAATTTCTGGAAGCTGTGACGGCAGTTGAAAAGGATATTTTCGATGTTTTGAAAATACGATGCATGAAGACGACTAGACTCCGAGAGTTATATGCAATCTTGAAAGACATATTTTATAAGTAGGCGTAACAGTGACTGTTATGAATCATTAATAAAATGGGTGTCAAACGGAAAACAGCTGTTAGTCGTAAACGCGGTGTCGTAAAGACAGGACGTGGACTAGTGTCTGGTGTTTTGAATAAAGCCATCGATTTACTTCCAGTCGAATTACACTTACCTTCGTACAATTATTGCGGACCGGGAACAAAATTGAAGACACGGTTGGCACGCGGTGATAAAGGTATAAATCCGTTGGACGAAGCCTGTAAACAACACGATATCTCCTACAGCAACTACAGTGATTCAGATAGAAGACGCGTAGCCGACGAAATCTTAGCGGGAAAAGCTTGGAGCAAAGTCAAAGCGGGTGACGCATCGCTCGGTGAACGCGCTGCTGCTTTGGCCGTAACGGCAGCGATGAAAGCTAAGACCGCATTTGGCGGCGGTAAAAGACGTCGTCGTCGAAAGCCTACCGTTCAACACCTGTTGAAACGTCTGCAAGGCAAAGGGCTTTACTTGAAACCGTACAAGAAACAAGGTAGCGGGAAGAAGAAGAAAAGATGTACGAAAAAAAAACGTCGATAGATTGTATACCCATTAGACCGTTGACTAATATAGAACTGGAAAGATACGCCTTAGCATTGGGAGTACCGTGGTTCAGAGGTGTATACATGAGAGATACATTACCTGCACGACCTTTAAGAAACGAATCGGCTATCGTGAATTTGGATAGTATAACCGGCCCCGGCACCCATTGGGTATGTTACAAAAAGAGAGGAAACTCTATAGAGTACTATGATAGTTTCGGAAATCTGCGACCGCCAATTGAGCTAAGTAGGTATTTTGGCGAAAACGCTAACGTACACTATAACTACAAGAGACATCAAAAAGACAACTCAGTCGTTTGCGGTCATTTGTGTCTAAAGTTTCTAACGTCATGAGCATAGTTCTAACAGATCACACTGCCGTTTTGTCTTGTGACTTTTTCCCACCAATTGATGTATCAAAAGGCGAGTGGGAAATAGCTTTTATCGATCTGGCAACATACAACTCGATACCAAACATCGTTGAGGATGTAAACAATCTTTTTCATTACGGCGATGATAAAAACGTTCACACGATTTCATTACCGACCGGATCGTACGAAATATCCGATATTGAGAGGTATATTAAAACGAAACTAGTTCCCGATACTGTTTTAGTATTGACACCGAATAATAACACACTCAAAGTGGAAATAAAATGTTCGCACGCAATATTTTTCGACAAGGCCATGTCTATAGGCCAGCTGATGGGGTTCAGTAAGAAGAAATTAGAGGCAAATCATAAACACTCTTCTGACCGGCCTGTAGATATCATCAGGGTTAACGTGATACGCGTGGATTGCAATATAGTCGCAGGATCGTTTCAAAACGGCATAGAATGCCATACTTTGCACGAATTTTATCCGCAGGTACCGCCCGGTTATAAAATTGTAGAAGTCCCTCAGAGCGTAATATATTTACCTGTCAACGTAAGCGTCATTCATAATATCACTGTAAGTCTACGAGATCAGAACGGCGATATAATAGATTTTCGTGGAGAAAACATTTCCTTACGATTACATTTACGTAGACGTCGAGATGGGGCTAATATTTAACGAGCGCTTCTATAAGAAGGGCGGCAGTTTACGTCCGACGACGGCACAGTTAACACTGCGAAACGTTAGGTTCCTCAGATCTTTGGGTTTTAAAGTGAACAATGGAAAACCTTTTGGCAATCGACTCTAGCGCCCAGTACGACAACACCCTCAACGGGCTGGAGTACCATACTCATCGACCGTACTCCTCCGCTACGTTTGGTAATAACGATGAAATTCGTATTCCCATTCATCAACAAGATGTCATTACGATACCTTTTCAGAGCACGCTGCATATAAAAGGTACTTTGACAGCGACAAAAGACGGAGGAGCGGCCGCTGACGTGTCTTTGATAAATAATGCTATAACTTTTCTTTTCGACGATATCAGATACGAAATCGGAGGCAACGAAATAGACAGGACCAGGAATGTCGGTATAACGACCACCATTAAGAACTTGCTTTCTTTGCGCGAACACGAAAAAAATAAACTCGGAAATTGCGGTTGGCTAGGAGTGGGTAAAACAAATAACGATTGTAAAGAGTTCAACATAGTTATACCGTTGCGTATGTTGATGGGATTTTTCGAGGATTACAATAGAATTGTAGTCAACGTGAAACAGGAGCTTGTCCTTTTGCGTTCATCTTCAAATTTAAACGCAATAGTTAGCACGGATGCGACAAATATTGATCTGAAAATAAATACTATCTATTAGCGAGTTCCGCACGTCTCCGTAGCCGATCCGATAAAATTGAAACTTTTGAAAATGATTGAACGCGATGTCACCGTTCACGTACCACACCGGAAATGGGAACTAATAAAATATCCCGGTTTACCGGCCACGAAACAACTCTCTTGGACTGTAAAGACATCTTCGCAACTGGAAAAACCTCGTTACGTAATTTTCGCGTTGCAAACCGATCGCAAAAACAAGATTAAAACAAATGCATTTTAAACAAATGCAATAACAAAAACATTTTATTAATGATTCATAACAGTCACTGTTACGCCTACTTATAAAATATGTCTTTCAAGATTGCATATAACTCTCGGAGTCTAGTCGTCTTCATGCATCGTATTTTCAAAACATCGAAAATATCCTTTTCAACTGCCGTCACAGCTTCCAGAAATTCGTTGTACACAAAAACCTGGTTGTCGGCGGTGAAGAAATAAAGATTTCCGTCCATATATCTGAAACCGCCGCGCAAATCGTTTGGTAAACCGTGGTAGATTTCGGTCATAGGTCCTTGATATAAACCGGTGTACCTACATTCATCATATCTCATCACATAAGCGTTGTCGTAGAGGACAATTGTTTTACCCAGATGACTGTTGAAAATAGCGTTAACCGTCTTCATCGGCCGTCCTATCCAATCTTTCAGCGTGTACATATATCTTTTCAAAAGACTAGGATATTCTATAGCGTAAACCCATCCGTGAGCAATGAGCACCACATCTCCGCTGGGTGATTGATAAACGGCGGTAACGTTAGTAAAACCAGGTCGCAAATAGTTTAACCATTCCGAAATGATTTCGGGTTTCGGAACAACTTCTCTCTTATTCGGATCCAAATTCAATATCCATACATACTGCCCGTGAAACAAGTACATATGTTTCATCGCTATTAAAACGGCGTCAAAGCCGCGGACAGAACATAAATCTATAGTGTTTATTTCTGTTTCGATAGTCGTAGGGCTAGAACGAGCGGTGGAGCTGATGGTAGTAGGGGTAGTAGTGCTTGTGGTGGTAGTGCTTGTGGTGGTGGAGGGGGTAGTGGTGGTTGGTTTTGCACCATATAGATACTGAATATTATTAATTTCATCTGAAGAAAGGTCTAAATAATACATATTGGATATATTTCGGGTGGTCGTATAGGCATACATTATCGAATCACGTTTCTTATTATGGGAGAGTCCTAGAGCGTGCCCTATTTCGTGAACCAGAACAGCGTAAAACGAGTCACGACCATTAACGGATGTAGACATTGTAAAGTCCCACTCTTCTTCGTTATCGAAGTGTATCTCTACTTGCGATTGAAGCACATGAGGCGCAAAAGCGTGGGCAACGACTCTTCCTCTACCGTCAAATCTAGTACCGCACATTGTTCCTTCCGACAGTTTTATATGTTCAGCGTCCCCAAATAGTATAGCGATATTTGGCCTTGTCGAGTCGAGAGTAAAAGTCAAAGGGATATATCTACTCCAGAGATTGAAAGCGTGCGAAGCGATATTGAGATATTTTCTATTACCATACATATACCAAGTTAGTCCGTTGATACCCCATTTACGGTTGGTCTTAGCCTGAACAATACTGCTACTACTACCGTTAGTTTCAGTATATCCACAAAATACCGTCGTATCGGTGATAGGGGAAGGCGACGACGACGACGACGACGTTGCGAGCGAGGAGCTCAACAAGGCGAACAGTAACATCAGCTTGAAGAACATTTCAACGACTGATATTATTTTTAAAGTGTTCCCGTATTTATTTTCGTGTATTGACCTTGTCGATCTATTTTTCGACAGGCTTCTCTCGCATTAGCGTGTCTCGTAGGCTTTGAATAGCCGTATTCAACTGCCTTTGCGAAACAGCATCGTTATCAGCTATACCATCGGCTATCCCCGATAAGCGCTTAGAGTTTAACCAGTAGTAGTCGCCCGTCTCCTCGGAATGCAGAGTCTATTTCTTTATCCAAGATTTAATTTCATGAAGCTGGCGAACGTTAACAGCGTCGACATCGGTGAAACCGTCTCGAACATTAGTTATACATTTTCCGTTTGCGTTATACATTTCACCGATCGGCAGTAGGGTGAGAAACAGCGTATTTTTCATTAGAAAACCCAGTGTGACCGCATCTTGTTGGTACAAAGGTTCTTCGACCTGAGCGAGCCACTTATTTTGAAAACTCCAAACAGTTTTGTCTTTTCGAGGCACCCTATCGTCCACGTATAATTTTGTAGCGGCGTCATTTTTATACAAAGGCGCTTTAACATTACATATGGCCACTCCGTGAGCGTCAAATTTACCCTCTGCGTTTTTCGATAAGAAATTATCTCTGACGTACTTCATGTTAATAGCGTCAGAGTCTTTCATAGGCGCCGATACACCGCACACCCTTTGGTCGCCGAAGGAAAAACAATCGGCTAGTTTAATAGGAACCAACGATTCCAAGTAGGCCCTCGTTACGGCATCATCTTTTTCTTTCGGCTCTCCGAGACCTCCCAAAGGCAAGCCTTTTGTATGATATCTATTCTTTATTCGAGTCAAACAGTGTTGTTCGAGATACGTTTTGGACACTGCATCGCCGTCCTCAACGGGTTGGCCTAGACCGCCTACAGAAAAGCCTTTAGTGTAGTATTTTTTCCTATCCTCGTCGAAACCTAAACATTTTTTCGCTATCGTACCCGCATTGACGGCATCGCTGTCCTCAATAGGATCACCAACATTGCGCAATAACTTACCTATCGCGTCATAATGATTACCATCGGGAGTCAGACCTATCCCGTGCTGATGATGATGGGGGTGCGGAGCGTTAACCTGGTCCGAAAAACGACCAAACTTATCGACGCTCATCTTATTAATGTCCTAATTTTTCTATTTCCACTGCCTTTTATAAAACCCGCTTCCCTCAGCTCTTCTATAATGGAGGCAATTTCGTTCTCATGACCCGTATGACCTACCTCTTGAGACGACAAAAGGAGTCGTAACCTATCACAGAGTTCGTTAGGGTTGTCCCAATAGGCATAACCTTTACCGCTATGCAAACCGGTGGGCGGAAATAATCTCGATATAATTGCCTTGTACTTGGCGGATTTACTAGCACGGTTTATGGCTAATAGATGATTATAACTTTTCCTATGAGCACTGGTTTGTTCACAGATTTGTTTATAGGTGTTCAGGTCGGCCTTTGTGTATAATGTTTCATCGGGTTTGCGCATAAATATCAATTCATAGAGCCCTTCGGTTCCCTTGTAAGTGTCCGCGTCGATGATGATGTCACCGTTTTCGTCGTCAAACCTTATATACTTATCGCCTATCATAACAGTACCGTCTCCTGTTATTCGAGGACCGTATGTGTTATCAATTGTATTCCTATTGTCTTTAATCATTCTCAACACGTAGGTCCGCGGTAGACGATGTTTGAACATTGTATGGACATAACGAACACTATCTTCCTGGCCCGCCGGTGTAGATAGTAGCTCTTTAACAACACTACTTTGGCGCATCGGTGTAACTGAAGGTCCAGGCTCATCTGTTGATTCAGCTATTACTTCGGTATCGATGAATTTCGGAACATGGGTTTGTGAAGCATCATCCTCCATGTCTACATCCATTTCTTCTTCTTTTTTAATTTCCATTTTCGGCTGTGGACGACGAATTTTCGAAATTTCCTTAATGATAGGGCTATATTGTTTAGTCAAAATCCGTTCAGCATCTGCATCGCCGAACTTTATCTGCAGATACTTTGTCTTGATGTTCTCCCTCAAACGGGCGATCTCAGAGATAACCTGCTCCTCCTTTGGTGTCATATTGCGAAATGAACAGTAATTCGACTATCAAATAGCTTTTAAGACAGTTCCAAAGATCGAAAAAACACAGCGTAACGCTTTTCACGCAATAGGTACTGCACAACCTGCGATGCGGACGCTTTCATCAATTTCGAATTGTTCCAAGATAAACCTCGGCAGTATCTGTACATGTTGTTGTCAAAATATGGTATACTTTCCACCTTCTCGGCGCTCCTAAAGACAAAGGTACGTTTTATATTTTCGCGCCATTGCGGTATTTCGGCTACTATTAGATTATCATCTCTGGGCATATCTTGCTTGTACCGTTTTAGCGTCGGTATAGAGTTTTCGAGAAGATAACTATTCAAAAGCAGAAACTCATCAGTATTTGCCCCCGTATATGTGCACCACATTTGAAGCTGCCTACTATCGACAACAGTATATTTTGATCCGTCAAAAGACAAGCCGAAATGATGACACTGATTAGGCACCGTCGGCAGGGCGGCCTTTAGAAATTCGGTTGTAAACACACCTTGTGCCTTATTATACAGCCTCGTAAAATTTACCTCTACTGCGTAAAGGTAGCGACGAAGGTCTAGGACCGTATTTCACATTGTAGCTAATGTCTACACAACACTTTACACCGCTGATAAGCTTGTACGCCTTTATAGGACCGACTATGGGAATTGTCCTTTCCGTGATTACTACACAACGGGACGCGTACGGCAATGAACAGCTGTACTGTAACATATCGAGGTATACTTGCGTGTACTCTATGCCTCCGTGACTGAGAGTCAAAGTCCGATTGAAAAAATCAGGAAACGGCCGGAATCTGGATACCAAGTTTTGCGGATGGCGAACAGTTCCTTTCAACATGTGTTCATTGTATAATATCAATTCAAATGGTACACCTCCTTTATCACATTCGTGCATGAACCTAATCCAAATGTCTCGATTATAAATTCTATTTGCGGATGTGATCATTAACAGAATTATAGGCGGTAAGCTCTTGCTGTACGATCCGAACCGCTTATGTCTCCAGCAGCGCCTATTAAATACATGTCCATGTCTATTCGTACGACTACAGTAGTTTCCGCAAAACCTCTTCTTATCGGGATAATAGAAACAACATAAATTTGATTTTGGTGTTTTCGTAGTGTCGCTATTAGCATATGGCGAAATATCATTATAAGTGTATATACGCATTATAAATCTTTTACGAAGGAATCAAACCCGATTCTGTATCGACCCTGATCTATATCGCTGTCTTTATCTATTACTATAAAACCGAATTTCTCTTTCCAGGCTGTTGCGCAGAGCTTTTTGAAAGTGTTAAACGACACGTCCGTGCCTACGTGATCCGAATGAATGTGTCTTAAATTCATATCGTCCTGTTTAAATACAACAATCAGATTGGTATTGTCTCGGATTAAATGTTTGGGAATCCTACTGTACGTTTGACCGAGATAAAAAGAATCAATTGAGCTATGTCTCCCCATACTGAAGTAATTACGTATATTATCATGTTTTTCACACTGTATATCGTCAAAAATCATAATGGAATTCGGTTCCGCTTCATGTGGATTGATGATGTTGTCGTTATCACTGTACGGAAAATAACCGATACCCGATTCTTCCATCACCTTAGACAGAAACTCATATTTCGGTTGGTGAAGTGATTTTGAAAAAATATATATGTTGGCGAACTTCAGCCCGTTTGCCTCGAACAAAAGATTAAAAATTACATTTGTTTTACCGCAATTTGAAGGACCACACACAATTGCTCTAATAGTGTTGGGCAATAGGGGACTGTGTCGAATTCGTTTCTCCTTTTCACCTACATAAGCGTCGAAATTATGTAGCTGCATCGTATATGGAGCAACCACTACACGCATCTCGAAAGACGTAACCAGAATGAATCAATTGTGTGAAAAACCTGATATTTATTTTCGAAACATATTTTCTATTGCAGTATAAAGCAATTGTGACACATTGACTCTGCAACTAGTACTTTTCCATTGACGTCATCGCATGCTCGTGGCCGGATGCGTGTAAGGTCAGTTGGGACAAAGCAATTGCGACCAGTACTTTTCCATTCACGTCATCGCTTGCACATGGCCGGATGGGCGCAGCTGGCCGGATGTGGTAAATTGTTTCACAGTATAAGTTTATTTTTATCTACCCAAGAGTTGTGCTTTTTATCGAAACCTTGCCATTTCACAAGAAGCTTATCTCCTTTCCGGCGCAAAACCTTTTCCACCAAATAAACGTCGCCAACATTTGTTCGACTTAATTCTTCAGCATAAAACCCACCTTTTAATATTTCACCTCTCGAATCTTGTAAAATGTAGGTTTTAGGTGAGGACGGTACAACAGCAAACACGGTGAATACTTCTTGCGTCCAGTTTGGATAAAATCCTTTCGAAAAAACTTTTTTGTATTTGGATATTCTAACTCTATCGTCTACCTGGAATGATCGCGATTGAGGTATAGTACGACTATTTACTTTGTCTTTTATTCTAGCCAACAGCATTGCTTCATGTTTTTTTCTCACCTGACACGGTTTCATACCAATAGTACTGTGTACGGTTTTGTTGTATGACTTTACAATATCATCTAAAATATCAGTCCATTTATGACTACCGCGAGCCGTGAATTCTAACCACATTTTACTTTTCAAAGTTCTGTTTAACCTTTCTACGATGGAAGCTTTTTTCTCGGTGTAAGTGTGATAGTGATTAATTTTATAGGTTTTCAATAAGTTTTGAACAGATTTGTTAAACCATTCTTTACCCTGATCGGTCTGAAAATGCTTCATACTGTGTTTCTCTAGTATAGGCTTTAATGCTGAAGCTACTTCGGAACCGGTTTTAGATTTTATCGGCACCGCAAACGCAAATTTTGATAAACAGTTAATCATAGTCAATATATACTTATAGCCTTTGTTTTCCTTTGCATAGGGAATCATCTCAACTAAATCAGCTTGATAAAGATCGTTTACACCTTTCAAAGTAACACTACGTGTTTTAAAATTTCTACGAGCCGGCTTATGAAGCTCGTTAGCAATAGCACGTCTAACGTTCATTTCAAAACTGACCACCTTGATTTTACTTTTGGTACTTTTAAACCAACTGACTAGGTTTCCATCAACACCCAAGAGGTACAGTCCGAAGTCGTTCTTGTTTTTTGGAAGCTTCCCCGGGAATGTGAAGCATTCCAAGGCCTATCCTCCCAGGCGATCAGTTTTTGTCGTTCAATTTTACTTTTAATCCCATCCACACACACATTCAGTCTTATAGACGATTAAGTCGAGACAGAGGACCATTCAACCTAGGTTTCACACACACACACACACTCGTGCAACAAATATTTTATACCTTTTGCAAAAAGGTATTTTATTCAATACAAACACACACAATCTGTCAAAACAGAAGCTATGTTCTTTTGTTGCTACAACACTTATCCATTCACACAACCTTATAGGCGATTAGACCGTGACAGAGGGCCCATTCATTCAGCCTAGGATCTCCACACAGCATAGGTCATACAAAAAATAAAATGGAACGACTTGATTTCACAACGCCGTTCAGGATGATGGGAATCATTCTAGGCGTGGAACCTTACAGTACCCATAAGGTAGCGTATCAAAATCCCCGTTACGTTTTCTTTTCGCACCTGTGGCTCTGAACAATTTTGTTTCACACACAGTAACAACACCATGATCCTTTCTGCGACGTATACGCGATTCATCGACCATTATGCTATCCTCCTCTGTTTGTTCATTCAAGGAAAACACAGGGTCACCTTGGGCCTACCAGAATGGAATTTATTAATGGATACCTTACCGCTCGTAAACCGGCGCATCAGCGAACTGTTTTATAATGAACCACAACTAGGGTCTTACATCATTGAGTGTCTAGCCACGGACGAGATCGTGTCCAGTACTCTCCCCGAGGCAGACAAGTTGTACGAGGAAGTGGTTTTGTACAAGAAGCATGCAAGCAGTGGTTGAGTTTCATGCCTTCGTCGACAACGAAGGTAAATACGTTGTCAAGGAACTGGCTGTGGTTGCCGAACATTATCAAAGTGTTGTCATTTTTAAACCGCCTTACAAATTTCACAATTTAAATGAGTCATCGCAAAAGTCTGCTCGTTGGTTACAGTCAAGCTATCACCGTATCAGCTGGTACGAAGGTAGTATACCTTTTGACGAAGACACAGTGCGAAACATGTTAACACCGTTTTCCACCATATTCACAAAGGGTTTGGAAAAGGCTCAATATTTGCGACAGTTCCATCCACATGTCATGGAATTGCCTGAGAAATACTCGTCTAGCAACAACAACAACAGCCGTATTTACTTCAAGTGCATACTACCGCAACACAACAGTTATGTAGATTGTAAATGTGCACTGCGCAGTGCAAGATATTATTACGATTTGCTTATCGCTTAGTCTTAGTGTGTAAAACAACTTGAAGGTCACTGGCGTTAGGGTAACTCCTCGTAAACCTTCAAGAAAAATGTTTTAAAGGTCCCTGCCACGGGGTAACTCCCTGTAAACCTTTAAAGCTTCAAAAAAAATTAAAAAACAAATTTGATGGTCACTGGCGCGGGTTAACTCCCCCTAAACCTTCAAGAAAAATGTTTTAAAGGTCCCTGCCACGGGGTAACTCCCTGTAAACCTTTAAAGCTTCAAAAAAAAAACTAAATGGTCACTGGCGCGGGTTAACTCCCCCTAAACCAAAAGAAAAATGCTTTAAAAGTCTCTGCCACGGGGTAACTCCCTGTAAACTTTTAAAGCAAAAAAAAAACGCTTTGCCTTTGAAGGTCCCTGGCGTAGGACAAGTCCTCCTAAACCTTCTTGGCTGTTTGCATTGGGAACTGCATTTTGTCATGGAGTGGCAGTTACAGGAAATGGCGTTGGTTGGAGCCATTTTCATTCGGGTTTTCGACCTCGAAGGTTGGGGTAAACACCCTACAGTCGATTACCCGTGGGGACTGCATTTTGTGGCAGTCACTGGTAAATAGCGTCGGCTATTTCCAAACTTGTAATGTGGGCATAATGATGACGGTTTCAACCCCGTATGAGACACAGAGAACAAGTGTATAAGAATACAAGACATTTAAGATTTTCAGCCATTCCACAGACAGACATGGTTTGGACCGATTCTCTTACAATTGAGAACCCAGTTTATCGACGTTATTCACTTGCGAACACAAGATTATGCTCTTTTCGTAATTGGAAGGGTGTGGAAAACGAAACAGTGAATCCATATACTCTAAGCTTGGCCGGTTTTTTCTACACCGGAAAAGATGACCTTACTATATGTTTTAGTTGTGGGGGAGGTCTAAGCGATTGGGAACCTACACATGACCCGTTTGGTGAACACGTTTTATGGTTTCATAATTGTAAATTTGCATCGATTTTACAATCTAAAAGAGAAGAAGAAATGGAAATCGATATTGCAACTGATGATGATGATGATGATGATGATGATGATGATGATGATGATGATGACGATAATGATGACAATGACGACAATGATGATGATGACGATGACGACGGTGACCTAGTACAACGTAATGAGGATGATCGTTCGATATGTAAGATTTGTTATGCAGAAGAAGTACAAGTTGTATGTCTACCATGCGGACATGTGTTTGCCTGTCAATTGTGCTCGCTTAGCCTTGAAGTATGTAGCGTGTGCAGAACGCCCACATCCGCCACGATACGTATTTATCTTTCATAGGCTTGGGAACTGGTAAGCCTTGAGAACCGGACGTTGCGGGTCGTGAGTGTTTAGTGAACTCGGCGTGAGAACGTGAACCAGCAGACCTTGACAACCGGATGCCAACTGTGAGACTTTGATACCCCACCAAACGTTGAAGAGTATATATATCAACAACACACTTGTAGATCTCTCACAGTAGCTTGCCTGGACCGACGAGAGTCTGAGGAAGAGGTTGCAGTGATTGGCTGAAACTTTGTTTAGGTAATTCACAACGAATATTTATAGTTATCATCTTTCTATTTGAAAATATTTTACTGTTGTTAATTTTTCATTTCAATCACATTGCTTTTTAATTTGTCATCTTTCATTTGAAAATACTTTATATGTTTACATTTGTTTTCAATCACAATGCTTCTTTTTTAAATTTTATTTGTCAACTTTTTTGAATATTTATCATTTCAAACGCTTTTTAAATTTTACCAATTAATATTTTATTATAATTATATTTTCGTATTTTGTTAATCTCTCACCAGGATCCAGGATAATGGTGCCAGGATTCAATATTACCAGATATACTGACGGCATGCTGCGGGAGCTGGTCAAATCTATTTTACCGGGCTTGGCTGAAGATCTATTTAGGTAAGTGACAACGATTATTTATATTTGTCATCTTTGAAAATACTTCATATGTTTACTTTTGTTATATTTTCATTTAAATCACATTACTTTGTCATCTTTTATTTTAAATTACTTTATATGTTTACTTTTTGAATTTGAATCACATTGCTTCTTAAAATTTTACCAATAATTATATTTTATTAACTTTAAGAGAGCTCAAACTGTTTGATATTTTATATTTTAAACTTATATCAAACCAATCAATTTTTGATAAAATAGTATAAGGCAGTAGTACTGTATTTTCATAAACGTTGTATTTATTCATTAGATTGACTTAATTTTAAAAATTGTACTGTGAATTAGTTTTTCACAGCAATTTTATAGTATTTCGTGTATTCATATTACTATATTGTGTTGTCGGTAGCCAGATGCTGAGACTCAGGGCGGAGGCTACATCATCGGGATACCCGTTGGTAACGTTGAACATTTCGTCAGGGGTTTCCTATCTCCCATGTACTAACGACGGCCGCATCATCATCAGCCAGTCATGGGATAGGCATCTCAGGACGTGCAACGACGGCCAGCGGCAACAACAACCACCACCAGCGCATGCCTGGAAATCGACGTCCCTGCCTCCAGCATCCCAGCCAGCATCCCAGCCACCAGCATCCCAGCCACCAGCATCCCAGCAACCTCAACCGTCCACCTCGAGGGCAGCGGAGGTGGTCCCTCAGAGCCTGGACTTTATAGACGCTATCTTAGCCGATTTACAGAGTCAAATGGCATCTGAGAGATCACCTTCTCCTGAACAGCCGCCAGTCACGCTCGGGGACCTGGACGGGATAGAGGTAATAGACCTATTGACGGTTACGGACGAAGAAATGCGGAGTCTAGAGGAATAACACTTCTCGCAAAGCGGTAAGATTATTGTTTTCATGTGAATATGATAATAGTGAGCAGTATTTTAAACCTTGCAGTGACACTTGTTTTAAAGTATTACTTCCTACATTCATTTTCACGTAAAACCAACAGTTTTTCTCATTTGAAGAGGTGTATATTCCCGCATTTCTTTGGGGGTGGTATGTTGTAATGGATGACCACCACAGAAGGCAGCGATGGATGGGGCTGCCTTCCGTAGCCCTTAAGGCAGCTTACGCACCCGGTAAGCTCAGGATACATGCGAATGCCGGTCTTGCGTGGTAATATCGGAAATAAAAATAATTACGATTTGGAACCCACAGCAACGTCATCAAAGATTCACTACTAGAATTGACCTATATTGTAGTTCAATTCTGATAGTGAGTAATTGCTGATGTTGTTGAGATCCCAATCGTAATTATTTTATTTCCCCTATATTACCACGCGGTCCCTGCATTCGCTAACCTACTTACTGTGTGCGTCTGTGTGTGTGTGTGTGTGTGTTTGCTTGGGGGTGGCATGTTATAATGGAATGGCCACCACTGAGGACAGCGATGGCTGGAGCTGTCTTCCTTAGAAAATATTTTACCCACAGCCAAGGATACATGCGAATGCTGGTTTTGCGTGACTTTAAAATCGGGTGTGTAATATTTGTACTCTGACACCCACAGCAACATCATATTTATGCACTATCGCAATCGACCCACACCATCAAAGACTCGTTACTAGAATTGACCTATATTGTAGTTCAATTCTGATGAGGAGTAATTGATGGTGTGGTTCGACTTCGATATCGCATAACTGTGATGTTGCTGTGATGTCACCTACAAATATTACACCGAATTTTAAAGTCACGCGAACCCAATATTCGCTAACCTACTGTGCGTAATATATTTTCTAAAAATATTTTTGTGTGACTGTTGGTGTGCGTATTATATATATATATATTACTCGTATATGTATTTAGTCTCATTATTTTATTATTGTTATATTTTAATTATTTTACTCGTATTTGTATTTATATTTAGTTTCACTATTTTATTATTGTTATATTTCAATTATATTATATTGTGTTCGTATTTCCTAAAATTATGTTTGTGTGACTGTTGGTGTGCGTGTTATATGTTACTCGTATTTGATTTATATTTAGTTTTATCATTTTATTTTTGTTAGATTTACTCGTATTTGTATTTACTTTTATTATTTTATTATTGTGATATTTTAAATATATTACTCGTATTTGTATTTATATTTAGTTTTACTATTTTATTATGGTTATATTTCAATTATATTATATTGTGTTCGTATTTGTGACTGTTGGTGTGCGTGTTATATATTACTCGTATTTGTATTTATATTTAGTTTTATCATTTTATTTTTGTTAGATTTTAATTATATTATATTTGTAATATGTAATATTGAGTTTTATTCTAGTCTACATTTTGTCAGAATTTTATTTTATTTACGTATATGTATAATCCTGTATTTATATTCATATTTTTAACATAATATTTTATTCTAGTCTTCATATTGTCAGATTTTTATTTTATTCATATTTATAATTATATTCTTAACACAATAAAAATATTTATTCTTATACAAATACACGTTTTACTCTTATTTCATACAACCAAACCAACATCCAACACTCACGACATACTTCTACCAACATCTAACCACAACACACAACTGACTACATCGTAGCTCAGTCGCTAGCGTCACACGCCAGCAAACCGAACGTCCACGGTTCCATTCCCCAATACGCATTTATATTTTTTCATCTTCAAACAATTACGTCACCAGAACAAAATGGCCCTCCAGGGCGGGGCGCACACCAAAACAAAATGGCCCTCCCGATCCAGGACACCAATCAACCTCTAGGGGCGGGGCTTAGCTCGTGGTGGGGGTAACAAATACTGCTCTCTCATTGGGGGGATAAAGTATACCCGTCTCTACTCATTATCCCCCAAAACGAGCCGTCATCCATCACAAGTAGATACACATTGACTACAATGACGCGTCACATAACTCGACCAACTAGCCGCTTTCCTCTAGCTATGCTTTCCATCTTTTGATATCTCAGTCTACTTTAAAACTCCAATTTATAATATGGTCTAGGTTAAAGTAACTCTTTTGGTTTATAGATAGCTATGATTGATTCCAATGCATCTATTTTGTTTCATTTACGAAAGCCTTATTGACTTCATTGTGGGCACAATGATCATCGCGAGGTGCTCTTTGAGGCAGGTCAGCATTTTCGTGGTTAGAGAAAGAGCGACGTGTTGCCTAAAAGTCGTAATATTACAGCTTTACAATCCAAAGATTTCTTTTATCTTATCCCTGGAGATTTTAATGATCAGTCAATAAAATACTGATCGCTGCTTAGACTTGCGATAGTATGCTTTTTAATCTAAAGTTACGAAACCTTGGACAAATCTCCTGTTATAAATGCATAGTTTAAGGAACGAATGTACATAGGTATATCATGTTTGAATGATGGCCGGCTCATTTCGTCATCCATCTGCCAGAATCCGCTCTCATGGTATAGTATCGAAAACACGTTACACCACTACAGTATGTTTAAATAGCAGTCTATCTGGGGTAACGCGTTACCATCTTCGTTCAGTATGTGGTTACAAAAACGGAAATAATCCCAAAATCTGGACGATACGATTTACCAGTACAATGTGTGAGTTTTTAATGGAGTAAATGGTGATTGAAATATACAGTCACTATCCATCTCTTTAATGACTGAATCCAATGTTTCATTCTACGCTATAAATATTCTCCTTGGGTTCCTGACAGATAGGCATGAAGTCTTCAGTTTCTATGCTGTTTATAACATCACTTCCCCCTCTAGAATCACTCTAGACGTCAAACACGTCTTGATATCTAGTTGTCAATTCCTACACATTGTTAGGCTGTTCCGGTGTAAGTTATTCCGGTGAAGCTTTCAAATATCGTAATAAACTTACAAAAACAAAAGTAATGAACGTTTTGCTAACTATTGCTTAGAATAACTATATTTAGTAATAATCTAGAGCAATTGGCTATTTTTAGTTTAAACTTACCACTTTCAGTTTTTAACTGTTCCTCCACTAATAAGTGACATTCTTCGGTTAAGTCATATTCAAGTTTGAAAGTAGATATATAAGACTGGGGAATTTCGATATCGTCACTAAAATAGATAATTTGTATATGAGTTATATAATAAGTCACAAAATTTATTTATACGTTCCTATAACGGCTCAATAAAACTTACGGCAATGTTAGACAAACTATTTAATAATTTCCCTACATTTATTTACATACATACTATTATCTACACATAACATATATAAAAGCATTAAATCAATGTTTTATCAAGGTCTACCAACAACTTCCAAATTTTTTAAGAGCCTACGTACACTTAGCACGCAGCAAACTCCCTAATAGTCTACGTACACTTAGCACGCAGCAAACTCCCTAATAGCCTACGTACACTTAGCACGCAGCAAACTCCCTAATAGCCTACGTACACTTAGCACGCAGCAAACTCCCTAATAGCCTACGTACACTAAGCACGCAGCAAACTCCCTAATAGCCTACGTACACTTAGCACGCAGCAAACACCCTAATAGCCTACGTACACTTAGCACGCACCAAACTCCCTAATAGCCTACGTACACTTAGCACGCTGCAAACTCCCTAATAGCCTACGTACACTTAGCACGCAGCAAACTCCCTAATAGCCTACTTACACTTAGCACGGAGCAAACTCCCTAATAGCCTACGTACACTTAGCACGCAGCAAACTCCCTAATAGCCTACGTACACTTAGCACGCACCAAACTCCCTAATAGCCTACGTACACTTAGCACGCAGCAAACTCCCTAATAGCCTACGTACACTTAGCACGCACCAAACTCCCTAATAGCCTACGTACACTTAGCACGCAGCAAACTCCCTAATAGCCTACGTACACTTAGCACGCAGCAAACTTCCTAATAGCCTACTTACACTTAGCACACAGCAAACTCCCTAATAGCCTACGTACACTTAGCACGCAGCAAACTCCCTAATACCATACGTACACTTAGCACGCAGCAAACTCCCTAATAGCCTACGTACACTTAGCACGCAGCAAACTCCCTAATAGCCTACGTACACCTAGCACGCACCAAACTGTCACTGCCTGTCACTCTGTCAATACAGCTTTCCTCTCGCCGTTAACTTGTACATACTATTGTCTTAGCGTTTTACAATACCTTTACATCTTGATATGACAGGAGATTTCAAGTAATGTCTGTCCATTTATTCCATGAATGATCTAAAATGAAGGTGATGTTGTGTCCTTTAAAATGTGCCATGTCCCTTATAATAATATTATGCGTTTCCTATACTAGGCACTAGAATTTATTAGTCCGAGTACTTTGTGCGCGCTTAAGCTTGAAAGTATGTTCGCTTTACGCTTTACAGCAAAGATTACAGGATCTGGCCTGTTACATTGCCCCCTCTGAAGACGGTTCCGTCTCCATACATTCATTCCTTTTAACTGAATTTGAAATGTGACTCTAAGCATATCCATTGTCTTCCGTTCTTTCTATGAGCTCTGAGGGTTGAAGCTGTAGACTACCATGTCAAACCAGAGATTTTGGAAATTTCTTTTAACTTATCTTACCCCATAGAATATTCTTGTTCCCTAAGCAAAAATGATGTTCCCGTTGGTGTAGAAAGCTTTCCCGAAAAGTTTGATAGATCGGTCTTTACTATGAATGGAGGTTTTCGTCACGTAGGAGATATGGTGCACAATACGATTTTATAGGTACAGAGTCATTCCGATGCTGTAGTCTTGACGCTCCAGTTATGCATTTCGGTAAAACGTGTTTCGAAAGATCGTTGTTACTATCCCTGACATCTCTATGATTTCACATAGCTTACACATGCATCTAGGTCAACGTAATCGCTATATATTATTGACAAAATATAGTTCTAAACAGCTATGAGGACCTGTGCGTCTCTCTTAAGTTGCTATCCTCTCCATGCCGTCTTGACCTTGTAAGGACTTTGTCGAATAAAATTCATGATTTTTGGCTTCCGTTAACGGTGTCTAACTTTGTAGTAGATGATATCGTTTATTAATTATATATATATATATATATATATATATATATATATATATATATATAGGCCTATATTTAAGATTAAGAAATAAGATTTGTTAACAAATAACATATATGTAAGACAGTTTTTTGCCATTCTTAGTATTGTAATTACTGAGGATGTTGGTAATATCAACCAACGAAAAGCTTTGAGTGTATTGTTCAATTAACTATTACCGTAATTGTGTATATTATTTAATCTTAAAAATAATTCTAACAGGAAAACAGATTTGATTTCTACACACACACACACACACACACACACATATATATATATATATATATATATATATATATATATATATATATATATATATATAAAGAGAGTATGAACTGATAGAGCAAATTGAAAAAAAAGATAATGGAAATATACTGATACGTATAGTGAATCTTTTACTAAGAAAATAAAAAATTAACTCCAGACTCAGTCACACTTCATCATGAACAAAATTGTTAGAACGTAGATTGGCAAAACGCCAAACTCATTTCTCAAAGAGGTTCAACACTGTATTCCTTCTAAACAAACAATATCTTTGTAAATATCCAGTCTATTGTGACTAAACTAATACGTAGACGTAGTGGGTAAGTACCCTATCGGTTTCTGCTTTCCTTACGCATACAGCTGTTTTTATTAGAATAAACCTTTTTGCCGCAACAGAATAACCCTAATTGGGTCAAATGAAACAACCACACTGGAAGCCGATTACATGAAGCTGAATACTCGACTGACATTATATACCTTAAGGTATTTAAGCAACCGTATTCTCTAAGTATTGCAAAGTAATATGTCCAACAAAGAGAAATGTTCTAATGCAAATCTAATTGGTTGATTTATGTTTTAAAATACTTTAAATTTGCAATGTTCAAGTGTATAAATATGTAAACACTTGAATATAGTAGCACTTACATTTTGTTTTAGTGAGGACGGCAGTGTTTTAGGACATTATTCCCATTATCATTACGGACCTAGAAATGTTGGTTCATTTTAGCTCAAAATGAAGCCCATAAAAGTTGTATACGGAATCAAATAATGAATAAAGTTCATATGAAATATTTCTCAGCCAGAAATGTTATCATTATGTTTTAGCAAGATATCATTATGTTTTAGCAAGATGAAAAGTTATACAACAAATTATATCTAGAATAAATCTTTGACAAAAAAATAATTGTCTACCATTAGAGTTTTGAACCGTATCTCTTCTACATAAAGTTCGGCCTGATTTCCCAAAACATTAACGTTGCTAGGAGCTATATGGTTAATGTACAGAAAATTAAAATCATTTAGTAAAGTATTGTATTGTTTACTGTATGATAAAACAGTAAAAATCTTACACTCTAGAAAAATATGTGAATCTTTGCACAATCAACTGACGAAAGCTTTTGGCAAAGAACGTACAAGTACAATGACACAAATAGTATTAAATAAACTATTCTTAGCAATTGACCAATATGCATTATTAAAGTTCTCTAGAGCTATTGAACTATGGCTTCAGTACACAACAATCAAAGCATTGGCGATAAGCTTAGAGCATTCTATTATTTAGTCTTTGATTTTTGTAATGAAATGTTTGTAATATTATATATAACTATTATATTACTATTGTATACGGATTATAAATATTACAATGCTATTATTATTATTTAAGTCAAAATCAATTATATATATATATATATATATATATATATATATATATATATATATATATATATATATATATATATATTGTGTCTATGTCTATGTGTATAAATTAAACAGAGAAACATTTAAACAAGTATGCTATGCTGTTTTGATAATAGCTTACATGTTAAATTTGAAATTACGTAAATCGAACAAAATTAAAAATTCAAACTTTCAATATAAAATTATGGGTAAAGGATATATTATATACTAAAAACAAACGTAAACGAATATCTGATCAAACTAAATCTGCTTTAAACTTCAAAAGTAAATCAATCGAATTTACTTCAAACCCTTTGTTTAGTATCGGTTCCAACTATTCCATCATTCAAACTTTATTCAGTAAAATAAACGACTGTAACAAGGAAGCAAGACCAAGGCAGTTCCGCTTTGGAGGCAATCAGTCAAACCCAGCTGCGGTCCCCAGGTGTCCATATTGACGTTAATACGTTTTACAAGAACATTCTTTTTCCAGCGGTTTTTACTATGAATTATTTACTCCTTGTATAAGTCCATACTTCCAATATTCCGTCCATTTTCTAACAACATATTAAGTATGTACAAGGTAAAAACTATAAAATCGAATTTCTTAAAACTTTGTTACCAAAGCGAAACGTGTTAAAGAAAGTATTTCCTTTAGGAAATTTAAAAGTTACATTTAATAGTATACCATAATTAGAACTCATTAATTACAGTTTTTTAACGAATTATTACATTGCGAGTAGGTTTTGTACAGAAGTAGAATTTCAAATCTTGAACGCACGAACATTTAGTAAAGCTTGTACCATTTGTTATGTCAATCAACGTTTATTAGCAAATCTTTTAGAAGGTCGTTTGTTCATTGTGACAAATTTAGTGAAAAATAATAGTGTTTCTACAATGTACTACATCAATTCTTAGAATTAAAACGAAAGTCAAACAGATTTATAATATTTATACGAATATTCTCCTTTTATTTTCAAAATAAAAGTTAAGATATAGGGAAACAAAAACCATGATATATCGATGTTTCTTGAAGGTTCTCACAATATTGTAGATATACAAGCATAGCGTAACAAACATGACCAAAACACAATGTACGACAAAGTTGACATAGGATGACTATTTGTAATGATAGTAAAACTGCAAAACTATATCTGTATAGATAAGTGAAATACAGTTTGTTGAACGATCTGAAGGTGGGTCTACTACAGAAACCTTCTATATATATTTATATATCTAGTTTATATATATATATATATATATATATATATATATATATATATATATAAACTTTTTTATACAGGCTAATGAGAGATCACAGACAATTTCGCTTTCTTAAAACACTCAACGTTTCGAATTTCTTTCCAAAATTCCTGTTCAAGAGCTCAAATTTTGATTAAACAATTGCAATACATAGCCTACAATTTATAAAATACGTAACATATACAAAAGATATTAAAATCAACAATTATAAAACTTTTAATAAATATCCATTTACAAGTCAATTTTTTTCTGATCACAATAAAACAGGCAAATCACAGATACATACACTAACACATCTACTATTAATAGCGGAGTCAATATTTTAAAATTTTAAAAACACACAACCATTCTAATATATATTAATTACCTCGAGTGACCAAAAAACCTACAAAAATGTTAAATTTTACTACAATTTCATTATTAAAGATTCATATGCAGATGGAAAATCATTTAATTCCATCATTTTATTCAGAACATTTTCCCCTTGTTTTTGTATATATCACATTTCTGAAAAGCTCCTTTTTTCCAATCCCTTTCTTTATGTAAAACATCTATATTATCCCTTTATAATATCCATTTGATGTTTTTTTATTAAACTTTTTAATATGTTTAGAAAATGACATTATAATATTTTTCATCATATTTTTCAGTTTTTAATCATTCATTGAAATAAATATTTATATTTAAAATTAAAGCTTAAAAGGGTTGTTTTAAAGGTCATTAGAAAGAAGGTTGAGTTATACGTATATAAAAGAACTCAATAGTCAGTGAAATAAAATCGAATGACAAACACAGGTTCTCTAGTTACAAAGAGTTAGAACCTTTGCTTTCTCTTTGATTATTATTTACATAGTCGCCCTTTAGCACAAGAGTTGATTGTTTAAATACACTTGACGCAATGAGATACCAAAACGTCAAACAGACGTTGTAACCTCTTACAATAAGACCTCTTTACTGTATTCCGTTTGAAATCCTGTTCCTCATCACAGTAATTTTGCGAAACTTGGTTTAACATCGCTTAGCTTTTGCCTTACGTAACTTGACATGAATAAATATCACTAGATGCTATCCATACTGAATTTGTAGGAATTATTTCCAGTATATAAACTCATCTTATAAAATTTAACTATGCTTTAAATTTAAAATATTTAATTTATTTACTTTGCTTGTTGATAATGATAATTTAGCGGCAAAAAAATGTTTCATTACATTGTCGTAAAATACAGTTTAATGTGACGTAACGCAATGCAACGTGAAGCGACTTAAAGAAATTTTGATTCATTACATTGCCGATAAATACAATGTAATGTGACGTAACGAAATGCAACGTGGAGTGACGTAAAAAAAAAACTGTTTTTTTACATTACCGATAAATAGATTTTAATATGACGTATAACGCTATGCAACGGGTAGCGAAGTAAAGAAATCCTGTTTTATAACATTGTCGTTAAATGCAGTATAATGTGACGTAACGCAATGCAATGTGGAAAGACGTAAAGAAATCCTGCTTCATTACATTTCCGGTAAATGCAGTATAATGTGACTTAACGCAATGCACTGTGAAGTGACGTAACGTAATCCCTTTTCATTACATTATCGTTAAATGAATTATAATGTGACGTAACGAAATGCAACGTGGAGTGACGTAAAGAAAAACTGTTTTTTTACATTGCCGATAAATAGATTTTAATATGACGTATAACGCAATGCAACGTGAAGCGACGTAAAGAAATCTTGTTTTATTACATTGTCGTTAAATGCAGTATAATGTGACGTAACGCAATGCAATGTGGAAAGACGTAAAGAAATCCTGTTTCATTACATTGCCGGTAAATGCAGTATAATGTGACTTAACGCAATGCACTGTGAAGTGACGTAATGTAATCCCGTTTCATTACATTGTCGTTAAATGAATTATAATGTGACGTAAGAAATACAACGTGAAGTAACGTTATGAAATCCTGTTTCATTACATTGGCGTTAAATGCAATATAATGTGACGTAACGAAATGCAATGTGAAGCTACGTAAAGAAATCCTGTTTCATTCCATTGTCGTTAAATGCAGTATAATGTGACGTAACGCGATGCAACGTAGAAAGACGTAAAGAAATCATGTTTCATTACATTGTCGGTAATAACAGCAAAATGTAACGCAACGAAATCAAATATAACGTAACGCAGCGTTATAATGAAACAAGAGGAAACGAAAACACATCACGACTCATAATATGCTCAAGATTTTACAATTTAAACCAATGCAATACAACACTGTGCAGGTATCGTTACATATACAATAGAACTCCAATTATCCGAATCAAGTGGGACTGGGCCAGTTTTCGATAAATTAATATACAGATAAATGATGATGAAAATTAGTGGAAAAACTATATTTATCTCACATTATTTTAATAAGCTTCTAAGCAGTGAACGGCTTTTACTCGCATAGGATCGGACCTGAAATTGGGTAGATCGTTGTTGCAAAAACCACTTGGAAACAGCATCTTCATATTCTTTGTTTTTTGGTGCCTTCATTTTCCTTGAAGATCATTCATATTCAGTATAGTCTATATAATATATTTATTAAAGACAAATGAGGGGGAAATGTTTTTACCGTATTATACATTTTTAAACAGCGTCAATTCACAGCAGGGAACGTGAGTTGTTAGAGTTGGAATTAGGTTTTGCATTTTTATTGAGGTTTAATTGAAAACAGACGAAGTTCTCATCGCATACATTAACTTGGAAATTTCCAATTTGTCAGCGTTTAGACGTTCTGATTGTCGACGCAATATATTCCCTGCGATCAATGCATGTTTTGTCAAAACAACCCCCACCCTTCTGTCTGTATATTAAGGTTTTATTTTATCATCGTATGACCACTAAATGTTTACGGATCCTACCTTTCACAATTGACTAATGAATATAGCCTGTAACGCCTTATAAATCTTAATGAGTGTCTGTAGATAGTTTTGAGTATTTGCATCTCAAGTGTTTGCACATTTTCCTCTTAAATATGTCTTTCTAAACAATTCCTTAAGCTTTTCTTGTATTGTTTTTAATATAATTAATATAGAAATATTACGTTTCTAATGCAAACGGTTCATAAGATCAAAGTTTACACTTTTGTTCCTTTATTCACAGCTCAACTTTGTTAAACGTTTTTAATTTTTGCCTTCTCCTCTATCGTAATCTTTTCATTTTAATTTCATTAAATATCAGTGTTTTTTAAACTTATTTTAACTCTGATGAACATAAAAAGACAACAATTAAAAAACTGAATAATATAAAGAAAAATACTATGATAAATTATTTTTAATTTTATTTTATTGTTTCTTTGTTAATTTATTAGAATTTATGTTTTACTTTTAAACTAGTAATTTACATTATTTTTGCTTCTCTATTAATAATTGTAGTAATGATGTTCTATTAAAGGTAATATTTATTCACTTAATATTATAACGATTTATTTGTTTTATAAGTATTTTTTAAGTACTTGGAGTACAAACGAAAGAATGCAAATGTGTTAATTTGGATTTTGTAAAAAAGAAATCCCTTCATTTTAAAGATGTTACAATTGCTTTAAAGTGTTTTTTGTGTAAAGTTTGGTTGATAAAATAAATTGTTTTTAATATTTCAGTTTACTTTACAGCCAGTTACACTTGAAGCATAGCCGTTATGAAGACTAAAATATATCCCCTACTATTGAAAAAATAAGTAAGTTTATTTTTAACATTTACTACATTTTTACCTAAAACATTTGTTGATGTTTTACCTTTAAAATTTATTCATGTTTTACCCTTTAACACTTAATATTGTATTTTCTTCAATATACACTAAACTTTTATTTATAACATTTATTAGTATTTTAACATTTATGTAAGTTTTGCCCTTTATTAATGTTTACACTTTAATAATTACCATAAAATAGTAAATTATTTATTATTTTATACGTATTTATATTTTTAGACCCATGATGGTCCCATGATGTTACATTACAAACAACTGAAGCGTCGAGTAGAATATTAAAATAGCTAGTTTATCATTCGTTGCCTCGTACAGTTTATCAGAATTATAATTATTCATTACTCTATATAGAGGTCACTTGTATTTGACTTAATTACATTCATTTATTATTTATAAATGTATTATATTTTATTGATTATTTATTTTTGTTGTTGTCTTCTTTTGTATTTAACACGTTTTTATTTTATAGTTGCTTCCAATGCATTGCACAATAGAACGTTTAACACAACCTAAATTAGCGTTAATAAATAACCTAAAACATAAAATGTTTGCCACTCAAAACTGAATAAAGTTTTACTCAACAAATGTAATTGAAATCGATTATCTTTAACTGTTAGACAAGCCCATAGAAGTTACCATTTAAAAAATTAGAATAAAAATATTATACCTGAGTTTCATTGTATTGAATGATGTATAGTAAGACTTATTGAAATATAAATTAATATATTTATCAACTGATAAAAAATCACTTGAATACTGACATTTTGATTTAAAAATGAACGAAAATTTAAGTAACATAACTAAATTGTTTAAACTGGAGCTCTAAAACTTAGCCTAGAGAACAAAACCATCTGTATAAAATCATATACAATCACTTAATTTACGCTAAAACTATTGTATACATTCATATCACTATATAGATGTGTTTGTATCGTGACGCCAAAACGAAGATTTTGCCACGTACAATATTTTTTTGCTAAAGGAAGCATTCACTTCCAAAGATTCTATCGGTTATATCAAGTATTAAAGTCTCTTCGTAGGAACTTATTAGGCATTAAGGATTAAGCAAAAATACTTCAATGTACGAACTTGATAAGTCTACGTCATTAATTACAGAAGCTCATAACATGTTCTTACAAAACTCAAATATAACCTTATTATTCTGGAAGTAAATTTAAACTTATATTTACTTAATTTGAAATGCAGTTTAAAGTTAACATGAAACTAGGTTGTTTGTCCTTGAATAAATCTCGTAGCTCGATCTCTTATATAGCATTATAACCAGATCGTAGAACTAGATTTCCAGTCACGGGTAGTTTTAAATTATAACATAAACTAATATATGATTATTTTATACCAAGTGGTTTGTCCGATTTACACATGTTTATAGAGAGTGTATAGATGTAACAATGTACAAACAAAACATCAACACAGTCGTATTAAATTTCGTATCGATGGAGAATAAGACTCTGTTGTAATTATTTACCTGTAGAGTTTGACCTTCTAAGTGGCATTTACTCTCTTTTGGCTGTAGAATGGTAATTACGTGGAGAATATTTGGGATTGTAATATTTTGGATGATGAAAGAAATAATTGTCTTGTCAAGATTACGGTGTAAATATACCTTTACAACAAATCGTGCAAGCCAACAAATATTGCATTTAAAGAAATACTTTTCTATATATAGTAGACACTTTAAAGTTTGTGTAGAAACTTTAAAATACTGTAGACACATTAAGCACTTTTAAATAATGCTACTTGACTTAACTTCTCAGGTGATATAAAATGCTATTGTTCATAAACTATCGCTTTGGCAGCACATTATACTGTTTGTGTTTGTTGAGTCTGGTTATTATACAATAGAGATAGTAAGCTCAAACCTACAATTTTATACTTATATGTAAAAATTTGCAAAATATTTTCTCTTAAATACAGATTATATAACTTGAATACTAGTTATTTTTTGTATGTCTTCCTATCGATTTTAAATGCTCATTTATGCGTGACATTCTGTATTTTCTTGTTTTTGAAAGCTATCATTTTCCTTTCCCCACCGTATTACTTTTGTCATCTGACATTCTTTTTTTACTTCAAGCATTGTCTTAGAATAGTTCCTCACCTCATGTTCTCTTTACTCTTTTGCTTCTTTCGTCACTGGGCCTTTCTCTGTTTTTTTGTCTTACTTATAGACATTTCCTTTTCTTTCCTAGTTGTTATCTGACTTATAGTGTGTTCTCCCCTCTTAATAAATATTTGTTTCAAATTCCTTTTGAAAAAATAGTTTCTTTTCTCTCCACTTAGTGTGAAATACATTTAACAAAATATTTTAGCGGTAACCTTTTATGAGAAAGACACTCGCATTTATTCAAGGCATACAATCAATACAAGCACAGGCTTGGGCTTTAAATAAATCTATTCATTTGAAATCAGGTACATCAGAGACGGTAAAAATCTTTCTAATAATTTTTCTCTGTTATTACATGTTTACCTAAACTTGTTATCTTTGCTTTAAATGATATTCAAGATACATACACACATTGAAATATTCGCTACATCTCAATAAATATATTTTGTAATATTATACGATCCTCGTTTGTTTATTTTTGCTAAGAGGATTTTGAAAACATTCACTTTGGTTTATCACTTTTATTAAATTACTAATTCTTATATTTTTAAAATTATAAATATTTTTTGGCTTGGTTTTAACAACTTTCTGTTCAAATATATGATTATAATGGGAAATTATTTATGAACAATTTACGTTTAAATAAAAAGAATGTCGTTAAAAACTCTCAAGCGCTGAGTCACTGGGTTAAATTAGTGGCACATTAAATATTTAAAGGTGCTTCAAAGAAACGACTGTAGGCAGCAGTTATAAAAGCCATTAGGAATTTTATATTATCCTTTTTTAGTTTAAAGCTCTCAAGCTTAATGCATTTTTACGCAGAACTTAAGAAAGTCTTGCATTATTTAACACCACGACAAAAGTCAGCAGTCTGGTGCTCTTTATTTTTTTTTTTATTAACAATATGGTTAAAAGAAGGTACAGCTAATTTCAAACAAATGAGAACGCGTTTTATTTTGTGGTAGTCATTTAACTTGAATACAACTATAAAGATGTTACCATCAAGGAAAAGGTCCTTCAATAGTAAAAGAAAAAAGTAAACGTTTAGATTTCTTATTGAATTCAACTTTGATTTACTAAAAAATTGTACTTTTTTGTATATTACTGCCAAACATGCTGTAAAATAAACGAAAATAGTTATTAGTTCCAATGGTTGTCGCAAAAGATCAGCAGCGAACCAATTATAAATAGCTGATTGACACAAACGTGAATTTTCTGGTCCTTTTTAAAATTAAAAAATGAAGTCGTAGTCGTAGAATCAAATGAGAAAAACCGTAGTCGTATAGAGAGAGCCGAACCGAAAGGTGGCTAAAAGGTTTAGGGGGTACCTGGGGGAAGGCATTCCGATCGCCCTGACACCTTCAGAGTTAACCTTAGTATTTAAACCACCGTAAAAGGTAAATAGTTTAAATCTATTATACAGTATTATATATATATATATATATATATATATATATATATATATATGTATATATATATATATATATATATATATATATATATATATATATATATATAATATATTTTCTTGTTTAATAATTTAAAACAACATAGGTTATTCAAATACAAGAATATTATTTATTTATATCCAAAATAAATAATTAAATAAATAATATTCTTGTATTTGAATAAACTATGTTATTTTAAAATGTATATATATACATATTGTAAATATTCACACCGTCCACTGCCCGAGAAGCAATAATTGTCAAAACTCCTTTTAAATGGGTAATATTCTAGGGAATTCTTTTCTAGGGAATAATAGTCTATCTATTTAATCCTCTTATGATGGTGTGTACCAGAACTAACTACTGTACTTATTTACATTTTCAATGTAAATTTTATGTTCACTATAAATTTATGAACAGCCAGCTAGTTTTAGCGATAAGACAAACAGAGAGACCTCTACAAATAAAAAAGTGTTAGTTTTAAATCTAATATTATCTTACGGAAACTTACGTTAAATTTGAATTCATCTCTTGGTGTGAAGATACTGTAAAATTTAATTTAAAAATTTAGGTATTACGCCCGTTTTCTGGATTTACTTGATAGATTTTAATTTAATTTTACAAACATTTAATTTTTAAAGATGAATTAACAGGCGCGTATCCAGCGACTTGCTTTGGGGGGGGGGCGATCGATGCATTATATATATATATAATATGTTTGTGTGTGTGTGCGCGCGCACGTGTGCGTGTATGTAACAACATAGAACAGAAAAAGTTCTTTCTACGCTTGCGTTAGAAATCGGTAACGTGATAAAGATTCGTAGCAAATTAGACTTTTTAATAAATAATTATTCCAGTTTCGATAACACTTATGGCTAGAGGATATTATTAATTTCATAATAAGCTATTATTATAAAAATGGTTTATTAATTGATATAAGTAGTTATTCTTCCAACACGAACAATTCCGAAGTCAACTGTGAATATTACGCTTGCAAAATTACGTATTGAAAATCATATGTTCGAGACTAAGCTTCACTAGCGCTATCTGTTGTTAAAACGTTTATACGTTTACGAGGGTATGCCGAGGGAACGCGTCACATTTTCAAATTAAAAATTAAAATTTTATTTTTTATTTACAATAAAAGACGAATTAACTTAAGTAAAATTCTAATTTAATAGAAAGTCCTAATTTAATAATATATTGTCGATTTTTAACCCAAAGTTCTTGAGAGTTCTTGAGAGTTCTTGGATACGCGCCTGATTAACGTGTTTATAAGTCTAATTTAATAGCTTTGTCTAACCTTTAGCGTTCCAATGCGTTGCACCGTGATCCACTTTGTACCGAAACTTTAGTAAGAACCTCTTCGTTACCCTTTCATCTCAGGTTCCCAGAGTTGGACTCTAATTACATCTTTCTTTTTATTATTTTCAAGTTTTTATTATTTATCATTATTATTATAAAATATTTATGGGTAGTATAGTAAATTTATTTATTATCTTACCCTAATAAATCTCACACACGAAGATAGTTATATATTTGAAACTTAAAACTTCTTCTAGTTTTATTCTACTTCCGCAACCTCAGATACTTCTTCTAATGTAAAGGGTTGATTATTTTGTGAAGGGCAGAACGTTGAGTAATTTATAACCGCACAAATTCAAATTACTTTTAATTTTTAACTTCTCTACAGAATGTCTCATAATATTTTACGGACTTTTATTCCCAACGGTTATGACGTCACGCAAGGGACTTCTTTCTTTTTCATTAATTTCATTTTTTTATTATTTAATAAAAGAGTATTATAGATATTGTAGTTAAAACACAATCATAGATATTGTAGATATTGTAGCTCTAGATATCTAAGTTATAGGTATATTAGAATATTTATAAATAGTCTAGTAAATTTAATTACTATCTTACATTTATATATCTCACATACGTACAAATTTACTTATATATTTGAAACTTAAAACTTCTCCTAGTTTTATTTTATTTCCTCGACCTCAGATCCTTCTTCTAATGTAAAGGGTTAAGTACCTTATGAAGGGCGAACGTTGAGTAATTTATAACCGCACAAACTTAAATTTTTTTAAGTTTTTAACTCTCTACAGAATGTCTCGTAATATTTATGGGCTTTTATTCCCAAAGGTTATGACGTCACGCAAGGGACTTCTTTCTTATTTATTAATTTCATTATTTTATTAATTAATAATAGACCATTATAGATATTCTAATTAAAACACTGTAGTAGAATGTTTATACGAGGTCTAGTAAATCTAGTTTCATATCTTACACTAATACATTTCACATAAGTACATAGTTACTTATATATTTCGCATTTTTAAAATATTTTATATCTTTCAGTATCCAAGCAAGATCTAATCGACAGTAGGCAAGGCTTTGTCAGGCCACATTTGCTAAAGTGAGGAAGATTGTAAAATATAGGGATGGGCCGATTCCTAAAATTTTCGATTCCGATTCCGATTCCGATTCTAAAATTTTCCGTTCGATTCTCGATTCTTTAGTCGATTCTCGATTCTCGATTCTTTCAAGTTATATTAGCTTACATTCTAGTTCTCTAATGATTAATTTAGTTAACATCTTGGTCATATGGCAAAACCTTTTAAAAGTTCTATTTTAATGTAATACTACACAAAACCTTCAACCTTAATTTATCAATAGGAATTTTTTAAAACATAAAAACATATCAGATTAAAGTAATGACTTATTTTAAAGTTAAAAATGTGAACTTTACTTATTTTATGATGTTTGAAAAAATACCTAAGCCTATTTACATTGTCTCTCAAACAAAACAAAAATTAAAAACAAACGAACAACATAAAAAGTAAAAAGTTAATACAAATAAGATAGTTTTTAGTATTTAAAAGTCTGGCAGGTAATGTACATTTCTGTTCAAAAACACAAGCATTTGAACACGTTGTGGGTCAAGCTAGTTTCATCGCTAGTCACAAATAGCTCCTGAAGTTGAGAAAGGTTTTTCAGAAAACACCTGTGGGCAGACAGGTATTTTATTGCCATTCCATTTAAATGAGGGTATTTGGCACTTTGTACTGCCAAATACTTCCCAACATCACAATCTGGACTGGCTAATGGTTCCCCCAGATAATTGTTTACTTCTTCTTCTACTGTCAAATCCCCTGAGGTACCTTCTTCCCCAACATTCTGGATTAATGGGACATACCTTCTCCACATCTGGTGGGACCTTTTTTTCTGCAGGTGTCTGGAACAAGTGCAACTGATTCAGGCCTATTTTGTATTTATTACTCAATCCCAGTTTATTTTTAACCGACTATCACTTGTAGGTCCTGTGTCTGAGGATAAAGTTTCTTCAAGTATAGATCTTTTTTGTTGATAAATTTGGGCAAAATGAATGTTGTTTAAGTGCTTTTTCATATTTGATATATTATGTGGTTTTCCACAGTCAGTTTCTGTTAACCGTCATCGAATTGACGCGACGGCCAGTACCCTGAACCGAATACCGCCAAACCTCTAAACGCTTTATGTTTATTAGTACTACTCAGCTGGTGTTGCTACTTTTGGAAAAATTAAGGCACAGTATATAACAACAAGCTTCACACTACTTACAGATGTATTTACGATGGTTTTTGTTTGATAGATAAACGCCGACGGGATTAAAAACATGATGTTATTCTAAGAGCTTTTTGTCCGTAGTTACGGGCCGTCACACATATTTGTTATAACGTATTGTAATGATTTTCACTACTGTTTTCAAAATTTTACAAAACCTTAAAAGTAAGTCGGAAATATTGACTAAATATTTAGTTGTAAAATAATCCTTAAAAACATTGATACACTTAGATAAACTCATCCTTACTAGGAAGTAAATTAAACGTAAATTCCTTAACAAGTAAATTATTTGGTGTTAAAACTTTTACTTAATATGAATCTTGGATAGTATTTACTGGACCTGTAGCATTACGTATCAGAGAGAGAATATATTACACTTTAGTTCTATATTCAAAATATTTATAAACTCACAAATCAATCACATGTGACACGTTTACGTGTCTTAGTGATAGGCGCCAAAACACTTTTATCACCAGT